>RSEH01000041.1:0-199021 GCA_006503475.1 Stentor roeselii | reverse complement strand
TTAGAAGAAGCTGAAAAGTTTGAAAGATTAAAAAGTTTGAAAGAAGTACTGAAGAAAGTAAAAAAAAAAGAGTTTTTGATGAAAAGGAGCGATTTGATTTTATCATCTCTTTTTTTGCATTAGAATCCAATTTAATTAGCTAGTTTCATCATCTTAATCACAGACTTATTTATCCATTTTCATAATCTAAAAAGACTGAAGTTTCCATTTGATTATTTTAGTAAGCCATTTATTTCCTTCTCTAAAGATTAATACTAGCACATAAACTTAATCACTTAATTCTCAAGATATAAACTTCAAAACATTTTTAATTAAAGTATTTCATTAAAAGACAATCGATTTGTCCAAAAAATACAATACCTTCAGGAACCCTGCAAACATGTAATAATGATTTAAGACTCAGATCAGGCTGAAGAAGCTCTTCACTGTAATCAACATACAAATACCTCTAAACCTAGAGTTCTAAATATCTCATTTTTTGGCCAACTAAGCTATGCATGATTGATAGTCTTTGTTTCTAATAATTCAATTAGTTTTCAGTTTTTTTTTACATTTGCAGAATATTATTCGATCAATCATTGAATGGAGACTCTTAAATAAAGATCTTTGGAAAACAATAATTAATAAAAATGTTTAGTTTAGTTTTTCTATTATTTGATATTATTTTTATTAAGAAATGCCATATCATTTAGAATATAAAAGAAATTAACCTTTGATTAAACTGTGATTAAAACATTAATTCTCTTTCATAAAATCATATTTGGAGATAATATTAAATTTTTAAGTATTATCTAATATATTACTTTTAATTGTTTACTTAAATTTATAATCAAACCTCACAAGCCAACTAGTCTTTTCTCAATAATTTACAATGCAACCAGAGTGATTTATTAAATACATGAGATATCTTCCGTTTCAAATCATATATCATTAAATTAATTATCATTGAGCTAATTAATTAAATCATAAAATTATGAGTGTAGTCATTATTGGAAATAATTAGTTATAATTCAATAAAGATTTTAACCTTATAAATAACTATGCATATTCACATTATCAATCAATATTATTGAGATGTTTATATTATCTTATTTTCGTATTTATATTTTCCTTACCCTAGATTTATCCATTGAAAATGAATATCAAGCATTCTTTAATTATATCCTTTGATACAAATTAAAAATTTTTTATCTTCCTTGCTACTAACCTTCAGTAATTAAACAAATTTGATTAAGTGGATGATTCAGATGAAGTTCATAACAATAATTTCTTCTCAAATAATTAGGCTACTACTGAACTGCTAGCTACCCATTATTACAACAGTTTACTCGAATGGAAGAATCAATAATTAATAAAAAACAGCATCTTTCCAATCATATCTTAACTTACTGTTGATCATTGGCACAACAGTCCCTCTCATGAATACTACTTTTCAGAGTATCAGGATTTAAAACTATCAATTGAATTATGAAATATTTTAAGATCAGATGCTCTTTAATTTTCCTCTAATTATTATCATCCGTCTGACTTTTCAGAGTCGTCTGAGATGTTAAGCGTAAGATCGTGTTTTTGATACTTTGAGGTACTTTTTATCTTTCTTATGCTTTGTTCATTGCACAAGAGTTTGGCTCTCTTGGGAAATCGTTTATGATTATTGAGTGAATGAGTTTTTACTGAGTTTGTTAAATATTTTCTGCACTATTTCTCTAGTAGTTTATTTAACTTGAAATTATAACTATAGGCTGCTTTAAATTAAAATTAGTTTATTCAAAAGTTTTTGTTATAGATACTGTAAAACCATATTTCTCAAACTGGCCTTAATCTCGATATCCATGATGTCCATGGTGTCCATGATGTCCATGATTACCATGATGAAATCTGTTAAATCCATCGCTATATGATTATTACTCTGATTCAAATGGATATTGTCCTGGGTAAACCATTCTTTGCTCAATCAATTGATTATTTCTTCGAGCTATTCTTCTTCTATTGTACCTGAAAGAGCATTTTCCTAAAATCACAAACAATAAGAAGATTGAAAACATCAAGATTGGAATCCAAATAAATTCTTTCATTTATCAACAGGAATTTTTTCTACAAGAGAAAGCACATAAATTTTTCTTATTCGAGTCAAATATTTTTATTTTTATTAATTTTCTTGATTTAATCGATTAAACGAAGTTATATACTGAATTATTAAGATTGGAGGAAAATAAAGATATTTGTTGTTTTGGAAATGAGCAATGACAGAAAATCTGGAATTGATAGAACTTTAATATTTTCTCTTTTCAATTTTGATTATTTTTAAAGTGAATTGTAAAGTTTGAGCAAGTTTAAAAGCACAATTTTTTTTTTCCAGCTTATATAAAATCACTAATTTATTATAATTCGGAATCCATTAAGATATTACTATGGCAAAATTAAATATTTAGTTAAGAAATATTCATCAATTTGAATGATCAATACTTATTTCTTATAATTTATGACTTATCATCATAAAATTGTTTGAACCAATAAAGATCTTGAAAATTTTTTAAATATTTATTTGATTTGAGTATACTATTATTGTATTTTATAGGTTATCATTTGATAGGTTATCATTTGATAATAAATCAAAACAGACTTTATCACTAATGTCAGCATATATAAATCATGAATTTCTTCAAGTAATCAACCCTCTGAGGAATTCAATATTTTATTAGAAAAAAAACGATTTTAGTAAGCTTTAAATAAATGCAAAGTTTTCTACTTGTTGTATATTTTCATATTAGTCAAAATTTTCCTAAATGATTTCAAATCTGCAAAAAAATTATCATGTGTGCTACAATTATAATCTCAACTCATCTAAATTACTTTGAAATATTTACAATTATAGATCATTTAAAATTCTGTTGAGACTTTTTTAAAATAAATTAAAAACTTAGTTGGGAACATTCATAATAAAAGTTTAAAAATCTTAACAATAAGCCAACTAATAACCCTAGATCTCGATTTTTTGTAAGGATATATCTACTTCCAGGGGATAAAATATCAAGTACTGCTCAATTCTCAATTCTGATCAAGTTAACTGAGAAAAAATTTGGAATTATTAAAAGTGATGTGCCTTTTAGAAATTCTAATTTAACCGAAATCTTGAGGAGCTCACTTGGAAAATGCCAGAATTTGAATTATTTGCACTGGTACTCTGTTAGGTCGCAGTTTGAACAGACTTGAAGTACTTTAAGGTTTGGGAACAAGAAGCATGACGAACAAGGTGCACGCTAATATTCGCCCTGAGACTAACACCCAGTTGCTTATCACATATGAATAGAATATCGGCAATTCGATAAAAGAAATCGATTTGACTTACCACCGGGGAAAAGCCTATTCTAATAAATCGTTACTTGTAAGACAACAGCTTGAGTTAATATTCAGATACTTTGCAAGAAGATCTTGAAGAAATACTCGATAAACATCAAAAGTCTGTAAAAAATAAGACTTTTTGAGGACTTTGGAATAAAACTTCTGAGATTTTCACTTGTTTTGGTAAGGAATTGAAAATAAGAAATTTTTTGGATTAAGAACCTTTCACGGAAAAGGCTTTGACAGTTCTTAGAGAATTCGAACTGGTGAGAGGGAAATTAAGAACTTATTTATAAGCATCTTCATTTTGACCAAATGACTAATTGTTTACTCATGGCAAATCAATCCTTGACAAAGAAAAGAGAAAAGTACTTAGACGTCATTGAGAAGGTTCTTGAAGAAATTGCTTCTTCTGAAGAAGAACTTAATGAAGTTAAGAAAATCTGAAGAACTTGCAAAGAAAGTAGAAGTCTTTCAAAGTGAAACTGGAATTAAGTCTTTAAATGGTAAAGAACTTGCTGATTTTGAAAGCAACTTGATTAACAGGAACAAGGACAAAGGTAAAACGAAGGTTTCAACAGTAGTACGAAGAGATTAAAAGAAAGCTCGACTCTGAAGTGCTTGAAGAGCTTGAATGTTAATTATATAAGATAATAAACTTTATCTATAAAATCTCTTCTTTTTCAAATGATTATCGTGGATGTTTAATATAACCTTTCATTTAATACCTCCCTTCATAATTATGCATAAGGAGAATGTAATCCTTCAGTGTCAAGAGATATCCAGGACCTGATAAGTCTTCTCGATGATAAAACTTCCAACAAATCGTTCAAAATATAAAAAAATTCCTCAAAGACTTTGTTGCCTATCAAGGGAAATACTTAGGAAATTTGCAAACCTATCTCAAAAGCCAAAGACAAAGATCTGCTCTTTTCTATGCCTCAAAAACTCAAGAAAGTAAAAAAAATCTGCGAAGCTCAGCGAAAGGAAGTCAAAAAATAATCTAATTCCTGCCAAATGCTAAAAAAAATTGAAAGTTTTAAAAACTTTCATCGGATGATTTTGTTGTTTCTTTCAAAAATCTAGAAGATGAAAATTCATTGCTTAGGAAACAGGTTCAGGAAATGGAAACGTTTTTGGCTGATTCTGGTCTTAAGGGGTTGCAAATTCACCTGATTGACTGTTGGATATAAATTCTTTGATGCAGGAATTGCTTGATCAGAGTCGGTAAGTGAGTTGTAAGCGACTAGACTAAACATTTTAAAACCTGAAAGAAGCCAAATTTCCAATAATCTTTAACTTCATAAACTTCATATAGTTTAATTGTGGTTCATTTGTCATTGGATGCTTATATAATTCCAATTTATCCTAGTAATAGTCGAAATTTAGTCTTCTCATTACTTTAAAAAATAAAAAACTAGTCTTATACAATTGTGAAGATTGAAGTCTTTTGATTGCTTATCTGAACAACAAATTCTTGGAATATCTTAAAAATTTGACTCATTTAGAAATTTTTGAGCTAAAAAGTTCTTGTAAAATTTCATTTTTATCAGAATATTGAATTCTTGAAGCTTTTTTTTCGCGGTTTTTGAAAAAAGCTCAAAATTCATCAAATATAAGGAAGGTTGGTAGTGGTTTAAATTAGAGTATTTTTTGAAGATTAGAGTTCAAATTAAATAAATTTTTCAATTCTTTGGATTTGCTAAATTTAAGAAATATTAAAGGATTCGAATATAAATGAGTATTATAGACATAAGTGATCAGGCTATCGATAGTATAAATGATCTGAATCATAATTTAGAAATCAAAACTATTTCAAATAGCCCTGAAACTAAAAATAACGAATATATTATCTTAGATGAATTAACATATACCCCAGAAAACTATAACCGAATCAAACAAGAAGCTATCAATTTCCTTTTAGATCATAAAGATGATCCAAGTTTGGAAATTCATCATTTAGCATATGAAGGAAAATACGAAGAAATTGAAAACATTGCAGAAATAGAATGGATCCCAGTAGAGTTTATTATTTACAATAATTTAACAAAGCATATAATTATTGGACAAGAGAAATGGCTTATAATTCATGAAAATTCTGTATATTTTATAGCTAAAACAAATGAAGGCCAAGCTACTCTAGGGAAAAAAATAACTTCAAATAAATTTTCAATAAGCAAGTCTTTAAAACCTATTTTACAACTAAAGCAAAATGCATTCGGAATAACACCTTTATATTACTCGATATTAGGAGAATGCACAAGAGGAGATAAAACTCATATAACTAGTTATTTATTGTTGTTTTTCGCAACTGAAAATCTTTTGGATCAAATATATCAATTCCAAGATTCTATATATAATGAGATAGTTTATTTACATTTTATGCATGAAGATGTAACTGATACAATATATGCATTATATCTTCCTTTTTTTATTAAAGAAATATTCCGGAAAGATGATTCAAAAACACTTGAGCTGATTTTGAAAAATAATAAATTTTCATATACTCTAATATATTTCATATCTGATAAATTTTTTCTTATAAAGTCGAATTCAATAAAATGTTCACAAATTATTATTGAACTATGTGCATCTAATTTTGATTCTTATATTAAAGATATAAATCGTGTACAAAAAAAGAAAGAAATCATTGAAGCGAAACTAAAGGATCTTTCTATTAATCCTTCCACAGAAAATTATTCAGAGGTACTAAAAAATTATGAAAAAATGAATCAAGATTGTCAAGAAATTATTAATGATAGGACATTTCGTTTTTCGTTACAGTTAAAGTGTATTCAAAACTTAATGAATAATAATTTTGAAATATTAATTGAAGTTATAAAAATGAAAATAATTCCCCATATAAATTTTTATCCTGTTCTAACTCAAATTATTAAGACAGATTTCTCCAGCTTATTAAGTTATGTGATTAAAAACGATAGTTTTAATATGAATTTTAAAAGAGAAATGGATTTAATTTTGGAAGCAATCAATTCAAAAGCAGCCGGTTGCATTAATATTCTATTTGAAGATTTGTTACAGAAATTAAATAAGAATACAGATATTGATATAGAATTATTGGAAAGTATTGAAAATAATATAGTTAATTACTTAATGGTACCATCAAGTTATTTGAAAGAGTTGTTTTCATATATGATTCATAAAAAATCAATAAAATTGAATCAAGTCAATCAAAATAAGGGAATTTATCAAATGATTGATGATTTATCAAAAAAAGATGATATGTTTAAATATTCTTTAAGTAATGAACGACATAGTAATGCAAAATTATATTCATCGTTAGTCAGATTACCAAGTGTTTTTGGTAGTACCAAAAGTATCGATTTTTTAAAAAACCTTGAAATGGTTGAAGATCTAAAGATATTCAATTTTCAGTTGATAAAGAAATACATTTCGTATAAATGGAACCAAATCTGGCATATTATAATTATTCAAAATCTTATTTTGCTGAGTTATATTCCAATATTCATGATCTTAATAAATGCAGAAGCCAATTATCAGAATATCTCTGATGATTACAATAATATATTTAAATACATTTTATTGATTATAATCATAGCCTTAATTGAATTACAAAAACTATGCACTTATAAAAGTTTAAATTACTTTGAAAATGAATTTTTTAATCATTTTATTGTGTTAATATATTTAACTTGTCTCGGGATTAATCAATTCGTCTTCATAACTTTTGATCAGCAGAACGTTTCCAGTTACATAGATACTTTTTATCGCATAATTGTATCACTTATTTTTTTTACAATTGGATTATTTTATGATTTTGAAATATCGAAATACTTAATAATGAATGATCCGAGAAACATTTATCCAGTATATAATATTCCAGGAGCTCTATCATTATTTAAATTATCCTTTGAAACACCTTATTATGGAAATATTATTGCATTGGGAATTTTTTTAATATTTTTTATTATAGCAAATGCAACATTAAACTTAAATCAGTTAAAGTTTAGACTTTTACCCTCATTCTGCAAATGCATTTTCTGTATATTTTTTCTTAATGAAAAATTGAACTTATTTCAGTTTTATGTTCAGTTTGAGATTTTTCATTTTATTTCTTTTCTGATAAATATTTTAACCATAAGAAATACTTATATAAAAAAATTACATTTTTTGGTTGATGCTTCTTTGTTATTCACATTGACTATAGGTTTAATTTTTGTTGAATATAGTTTCATCAGGATAATAGTAATTGCAATATGTTTTATCGGTTTTTACATGGATTTAAAATACTTTTCTGTCAAAAGCCTTGACTTTAAAGAAATAAATCAGTCAATAATAATATTTGTCTTATGGTTGAGATTGGAAAATAGGTCGAATTATTTTATTATTAACTTGATTATTACTATTTTACATATTGGCTATATAGCCTTTTTATATCACTTTGAAGTAATTAATCCTAAAAAGATTATAAATATACTTTTTGATCGGAGAACTATAGACTTAGTTATGTCTCTTATTTTTTTTATTTGGGTAATTTCATTAATTTTTCAGAGGCATTCTTTATTACTGCTTTATATTTTAGTTGCATTATCCTGCATAAAAAGTCTATCAGTGTTTTATTTATTCAAAAGATCACGATATTGGATTTGCCTTATAAAAAATTCATTAAAAAACATTCTCTCATTCAAAATTCAATTTAATGAGCTCAAAATGTTGTATCCAGGAATTGAATCAAAAGAAATGACTTCTATATTACTTAAAGTCGAATCAGCAATGTTTTTTAAGAGAAATCAAATAGATAAAGGGCTATTCTTGGTCGCTTGTGAGCCTTTCTCGAAAAGAATAGGTAAAAATAAAGAAAGCATTCACGTGAATGTAAATGATAAAATAACCTATGAGAGTTCTAAAAAAATATTAAATGAATCAAGCAATGAAGAAAAGAACACTTTTATCAAGAAAAACTATTAATAGAGTTACTTAAATAATTAGACGCCTTAAGTTTATTTCTTTCATTAAATTTTATATTGAATATGAGCTATCAATAGAGTTAAATATATTTCAAATCACTTTCTCTAATGAATCTGTGAATATTTTATAGGATTATTATTAAATGCATGCATTAATTATAAGATAAATAAAACTATAGTTTAGGATTTAATATGAATTATTAAGTTTAATATCTTAACTAAATCAAATTTAAGGATTTTATTAATTTTCTGATTTTGCATATTTTATAGATTCAGCTTTCTTTCTTATTGAATTTTATTATGATAATTCGTACTATTTCGAATAAGGTGACTTTAATGTTCATTGAACCTTAAAACTATTTATTTGTTAGTACTTGAGTTTTTTTTTCTAGCCTATCTTGAAATTTCGATTTTATTACTCTCGAATATGTAGGCCTTAAGTCTTTCATCATTCGGTTTATCTTTAAAGATAAATAAAATATTATGTGGAACTTTAATTCAGGGATATTCTATTTCATCTAATTTCCATAATTTGATTTAAACAGAAGCAAGGTTAAAGTTAACTTCAGTTTTTATAATAATTATAAGCACTGGAATTAGGGTTTATAATTTTTATCATTCTAAGATGGTGACCTGCAGATAAGTTGGTTAATACATTTAACTCTTGAAAATGAATAAGATGTATAAACATTAGCAGACAATAAGTTTATTTTTATATTGCTTTACCTAATTTCATATTTTATTAAGTTACAAAGAAATTCTCAATATTTTAATTATCCAATAATTGACAAACCACTTCTTTTCTAATCAAGAACAAATATTTTATTAAAGAAGTTATTTCTTAAATTTAATCATTTCATATAACCCTTAAATATTTGATTCCCTAAAGAGCAGGCCAGGGTGTTAGTTCATAATTTTGATTCAACAATTTGACTTTTCTTGATAACTTTTCTGATTTCTAAATCATTAATTTATAAGCAAATAGACCTCAACAGATCACATGTGTAAAGTTTAAGTAAACCCTTGCCATTATTTAATTAATAACCAAGGGATACCTCAAAACTAAATAAAAATATCTTAAAAAAAGAAATGTATTGTTTAGTCTAAATATATCTTAATTCAAAATTAAGGTGCAAATTGAAATTAAAAACAAGCCCCTTCATATTCTGTCACTTACCGTGGAGATTCATGCTAAATCAAGTGGAAATACCATATTTATGAGTTTTAATAACTCATGTACAAAAATAATAAGTTCTAATTCTATTAGAAAAATCACATTTTAGTCGAAGATGAGAGTAAAATACTTTTCATCATCCAATTTAAAAATTAAGTCTACTAATCGTTAGTGAACAAATATTTTTTTTCAAATATATAGAATTTAGATGCAATATTCATTAAAGTATAAATTTAAATGATTGAGTATATCTGATTATCATTAAATCATTAATAGTATTCTCATAATTTGATCTAGCACTCAAGTACTTTATTGAATAATTGATATCCATCAATTCAAGTTAAAAAAAATTTTTATAATAATCCAGATTATTTCTTGAAAGAAGAAGTAAACCAATAAATCATGAATTCAGTTGAAGATTAGTATTTATTAGCTTTTTCATGCTTTCCTCATAAATTTATTCTCTCTACGTAATATGTTAAAAAAACAGCTTTAATCATATTACCATACAAATTAAAAGAGATGAATATAATTTAGAAAATGACCAAAGATTTTACTAAATTAACTATATTTAAGGAATCTAAACATTTGCCAATGATATTTTCTTTGAGACTCCATGTTTACAAACTTTTTTTCCCATTATAATTGTTTCAATGAAACCATACAAAACAACAAATGATGAAAAAATCAAAGCAACAGGAGATATAAAATAATGCAGAATATTTCTTGGAATGCTAATATTCTCCTTAGGAACAATGTCTTCAAACCATTTTAATGATACTGAATTCAATATGAATATTATACATATAAATATATAAAATATTCCAAGATGTATAAAAAAATAGTTTGTTGAAAATTTTTCATCACTTCCTTTTAGTAGAATAGCAATCAGAGTTGGAATATTAAGTAGAAAGCATATACATTGTATTCCAGCATAGTAGTTAGTAAACAGTGTTCCCCACAAGAGAGAATTTAGCAAGCCAATTTTTTTCCATTTTATAATAAAATAGTGAAAAACCTCAGAACTTCCAATGCTCCACCTACGAAGTTGCCTCGAGAATTCTGAAATATCTTCAAAGTAGGTATTACCTGATGTTGGTCCAGATATACATGGAAAATAAATTGGCTTTATCCTTAAATATCTTCTCGTTTTAGACATCCATCTTATGTAACAAATAATATCATCCATCTGGTAGGCTGGATGAGTAAATTTTCCTCTTTTATACAAATCCAGTGATGCAACATACACACTCATGATATTTATATTCAGTGGAACAAGTACTGCCATCATCATGAAGTTTCTAGTGAGAGAGATTATTCTAGTAATGAATGAAACCTTATCAAGACCCCAGTTATAATATAAAATTGGCTGAAAAATACTATTATGACGATCAGGGTCTTTGTTTATAGTTCTTTTAGCTACCTGAAGAAAACACTTATGAAATCTGGTATCTATATCAAAATTTAGAACAAAATAGTTTCTTTCATCAAAATCATATAGAGAAATTTTTAAATACTCATATAGAGACCTGATCCCGTAATTAGAATTTGAGCATTTTCCAGGAATTTCACCTGGTATATCTTTCGGGTGTACTGCTATTATAATTAATTGAAATTTATTTTTATAGTTTTCTTCAATTATTCTAATCAATTGGTCTTTATCTGGATATTTTTCTTCTAAATTTATTAAAAGGATGCTATTTTCGATGTCAATAATATTAGTGATATTGTTGAGTGTATCTATAATCAGAGTTTGTGGTTCTTTATATATACAAACTGCCATTATAAATATAAAGTCCTTATTTCCATCTTCAGTATATTCAACATTTTGCTGTTTGGTGGTGGTTTTGTTTAAATTTCTTACTGTTGATGATATTTGGCAGTGACTGAAAATCCCTAAGATTATAAAAACTATTAACTGCATAGAATAAAATGAAACCAATATGAAAGTATAATTCAAGGGTATCAGTAAGGGAATAAGTATTATAAGTAGTACCAATATAGGAAATATTATTGTGAACCTAAATCTTCCGCCACAACACAATCGTAGCCACTTTTTAATATCCTTTTCAGGAATAGTTGGGAGTTTGTGGTTTATAACTTTAAAATTATTCCATTCTTCATTGCATCCTATTTTTTGAATCTTTTTATTAGAGTTGCTTCCAGTCTCTTCAGTATTTTCTATAATATAATATATTGAACTCAGCTGTGATTCAATCATGTTATCTATTTCCATATTTCAAAACTATTAACTTATTTTAACCCTAAAGTTATGCAAGACATTTTAGTAAGATCTACTAATAATTAACCTGATCTTGTGATAGGAATAGATTGAACGAAGAGATTAGATTAGAAGATAAATCAAATAATAAATCACCACTTGACAACTAAAAGTTTTTCAAACTTCATTATTTTCCAGTAATCCTTAAAATTCTTTGAATTATTTAATCAAAACATTCTACTAATCTAAACATGAGATCTTGCCTTTAATCATCCTTAATCTTTTCAAAAAAATGAAAGAAGTTATAACCTTGCAGATCGGTGGCTTCGGTAACATGCTCGGAAGCATGTTCTTCCAAGACTTATACTCTGAGCATAGCATTTCCCCTTCTGAAACATAAACTACACCGAATCTCCTTCAAACTCCTTCCCAGAGATATTTGTAAAAGAATCCCAAGCCGACATTTATAGTCCTCGCACAGTCATAATCGATTCAGACCCTTCACTTAACACCCTTCTCAATAAATTCCCTACAAATTCATTAGTTCCCAATGATCAAAAAATATTTGGATCATTCGGTACTCAAAGGAATTTCGCAAAAGGTCTTTCAGAAAAAGAACTGATTGGACAAGTTCTAGAAACCTGCAGAAAAGAAGCCGAACAATGCGAGTCTCTTCAAGGTTTTCAGCTTTTTCATTCAATCGGAGGAGGGACAGGATCAAGTTTAATGAGTGAAGTTATGAATCAGTTAATGGAATATGACCCAAGTAAAACTCTTGTCAACTTTTCTTGCTTTCCAAGTTACAGCATCTCAGAACTTCCACAAGAATCTATTAATGCATGTTTTGCCTTGAGTTCTTTGGTTGAGTTATCTCAGCTGATAGTTTGTCTTGACAATGGTAAACTTTTTGACACGGTTTCTAGGATAAAAGAGTTTAAAGACTTTTCAGAAATCAATTTAATTATGAGACAACAAGTCTCTGATTTCACAAGTTTTTTAAGGTTTCCTAAGAATCTTTTTTTAACTTATCAGAAATTCGAAACATTTTTAACACCTTTTCCAAGACTTCACTTTTTAATGATGAGTTCTTCTTGTGAAGTCCCTACTGAAAGGTGTGATTTAGAATTGATGAAGAAAACTTTAGGAAATATTTATTATCAGAATGACTTAGAAAACTCTAGAACTTATACTTCAATCTTACTTTCTAGAGGACCTGGGGAGAAAAGGAAGGAAAAAAGGTTTTTTGATTCTTGGCGTAATTCAAATCAGAGATTGTTTGTTGAATGGATTAAATCAAGTTCTGTGTTTCATTCAATAGAATCTTCAAATAGTCAAAATTCGAAATCTTTCAGTTATATTCAAAATTCTCAAGGTATTAAACATTTATTTATGAGGTTGTCTGAGGAACTTACTGAAAATATCAGAGGTAAAGTACAGATTGAAAGGTATTTAAAGCAAGGAATGGATGAAATGGAGTTTACAGAATGTGAATCTAATATCAATGATCTTTGCAGTGAATTTAGTCCATGTTGTTGTGGATGCTTTGAGGAAGAAGATAGTGGCCCTGAGGATGAAGAAATTGAATTAGTATAGATAATAGAATTTTGAAATATAGGATTAAAGAAATAGATATCAACCAAATAGTAAATATTACTATGATAATACTTTGGATGTGACAAGGACAATAGTCTTAAAGTAGGAATTAGATTCTATTTAAAATACATTATAAGGTGTGATGCTTTTCCTAGTGTTTAGTATTTTACTCTATAATTTTAATTGAATTAATTTTTATATTCTAGCATAAGATTCACTTAATAATTCCTTTCGATGGATTATTTGATGGTTGAATTTTAAATTATTTGATATTCAATACTTGCAGAAATTCAAACAATATTTTTAATTTTTTTTAATGATTAACTTTCAAACTGCTTTAACATATTAGATAAAAATATTAAATTCACAATTTTCGATGAATAGTTTCTGAATAGCTTTATCAAAATAAAAATGTTAGTTTCCAGATATATTAGATGTTTCTATAATAAAAGTATTCTCTTCTACATAATCTTGAAAATACCAACAAAAAACTAAGTGTTAATGATATAATTTCAGAAAAATTGAAAAAATCAGTGTTTTTGACCAGTTTTCATATAGACCGGCCATTTTGTATTTAAGTTAAAAAATTTCTCATTTCCAAGAAAATTTCAACATTACAGAGAAAATCTGAAAATAATTCCTTCATTTAAAAGAATAGTCTCATTTTGCAGCATTTAAATCTAAAATCCTTGCATATGACACAGGTCTATTGATTGTTATACCACAGTAAACACAAATATCATCTGAATAAATTGATTTATTTTACAGATTTT
The DNA here is from genome assembly GCA_006503475.1 of Stentor roeselii. NCBI lineage: Eukaryota > Ciliophora > Heterotrichea > Heterotrichida > Stentoridae > Stentor > Stentor roeselii. The sequence continues at coordinate 184,969 of RSEH01000041.1, read as the reverse complement.
TAGAAAGGTTTCAGGGATGTATCTGCTAAATTCTGTTAATTTATCTTTGAAAAGTTAAAAATATCCTACTTAAAGCTGAAAACATTTAAAATGAATAGAAAAGCAGTTTTATTATTTTAGAATAAGTAAATCTTCGATTATTCTTTCCTTTTTAAGTAAGTAGAAGATTAGTTTTTCTTATTATTTATCTTCATAAAAATTATTGTCTATATAAAGGAAAGCATAAACCAGTGTTGACTACTCTTCGAGTTTCCAGATCTTTCTAAATTATATTTATACTTCGGACTATAACCTTTTCTGCATCACTCATTTAATTCAAAATAAATTTGCCACTAAATAATTTGAGAAGGCTTCAGTTTTCACCTATTCATAATGAAATGAAAAATTCGAATCGACAATTTCAATCCAATATCTTGTATATTGAAGGATTTTATTGGAAAAATATAAATATTCTGCAGTAAAAAAAAATTGCGATTTTTTATATATTCTAAAGAGAATGTATTTATACTAATTCTATTAATCACAGAACAATGATTCATAATCCAATTTAAATAATATACAAATCATCAAAAGAACCTTATCTCTTACCTTAACAAAATGGATATCGAAGACGCAATTCACATTTTTATTTGCTCACTTGCATCAGTAGGTATCGCAGTGAACCTAGTATCCCTTCTCCTTCATGTGACTCTTCCAAAGCTCTTAAAACACCCAGGGTCCCTAATTCTAGTTCACATGATTTGCGACATAATAGTATTGTCTCACTGGTTCGCGGTTTATCCAAAAAGATTCTTGTAAACAGCATTTAGGAACCTATCAAAGCATACCTGTAAGATGATAGGAATGTATTCTATCTTTTTTTACTACGCAGGATGGTTTTATACATTATTCTTGTGTTTAGAAGTCTATATAATCTTAAGATTCAAAGCTTACACCAGTGCGAAAGCTCGTTTGAGGATTTATCACAGTACTGCTCTGGCTCTTTCACTTTTACTTGTCCTCGTGTTTTACCTGACAGATTCACTTGGAGAGACAGTGTTTCATAGTTGCTTTATTAGAGAAGACAGCATCGGGCAGTATCTTGACTTTAGCTTCAGTTTTTTCCTGATAATTTTATTGACCTTTAGTTACATCCTCATCAAAAAGCAGGTCGGAGGGTGTTACGCTCCAGCTTTTTATCATTTAACTCATGTCCTCTTGATCTTTGTTGTATCAGTGACATTTAGTAGAGGCTTTGCTTTGTTCATTGTAATGCAGAAGATTTACTTCCCTGGAAATACTGACCCTCCAATGGTCTTAGGATCTTTTTCTTCTATTCTTTGTTGTTTCATTCTCGCACTTTCAAGAATCATTCATCCGAAAGTCCGTTCTAAACTTCTGCAACTGTGTGGAATGAAATTTAAAAATGAAGAACCAGAAGTAGAATATTCAGAAGAAAATCAAGAAGAACTACTTCAAAGCATCTTAAGAGTTTCATTGGATACAGCTTCAGATGACTTGGCTGATATGTTCGAGCACTTAGGACATAAGATTATTATTCAGATACTCGTACTTCTGACAATTAAGTATAAAGTTGAAGAAGATCAGTGTCTTGACTTGAAACAGGCACTTGACAGGTACAGAGGGAAAAAAGAGAAAAAAGAATTTGATGAAACGATGCATGTTCAGCTAGCTCAAGACCTTTCCATGCCTTTTATCGAAAAAATCTTCTGTCCTTATGTCTACCTGGTTGAATACGAGTCAGGAATTTTCGAAATGATCAGAAAAATCTCAGGATTTGACAGAAATGCGATGATTGAGTCACTTTTAAACTACGATAACCTCACAGCTCTTACTCAAATCGAGAACAATGGAGGAAGAAGTAATGCTTTTTTTTACACTTCAACAAATGAAAAGATAGTAATAAAGACAATCGACAATCACGAATGTCTCAGTTTTCTTAAGTTCCTTCCTAAATACAGCAGAAGGGTTTTCAATCATCCTGAGTCAAAGCTGGTAAGAATTTTTGGTCTTTTCAGAATTTTGCCTCATATGCAGGATTTTATCATCATGGAAAATGCGTTGATTAAAAGAAATGACTGCTTGATTTATGATTTAAAAGGAAGCACTGTTGATCGATATGTGACTGGAATTAATAGCGAAGAGCCTCCATGTGGACTGGTTTTGAAAGATTTGAACTTTAAGAGATTGAATGAAAAGATAAGGATAAAAAATAGAGATGCTGTTATTAAGACGATTATTAAGGATATGAAAATTCTTAGCAATTGCAAACTTATGGATTATTCTATGTTGGTTGGGATTTATCAATATTGTCCTGATACAAGATATAGGCTTGGAGATAAGCACTCTTTGGCGATTATTGACTTCTTTCAAAGGTTTGGGTTTAAGAAAAATATGGAAAGGGTTGTCAAAAGATGCATTTTGAGGAAGGATAAAGGGATAAGTGCTATGTCTCCTTATAGATACTTTAAAAGGATTAAGGAATATCTTAGAACTATCACCGTAGAGGATTTTGAAGATACTAATGGATTACAGGGTTTAAAGAATTAGAAAGTATTTAATTTTTTTTGAAGAAAATAGGTAATGAAGTTAAATAAAGTATCATTCAGTAGTAGGGATATAGAGAATATTAATATATTTCCATTTTCTGTTACTTATTCAGCCTTTATTAAAGATATTCCAAGTTAAAGTTTTCTAATCATAAATTTCTTAAAATATAAAGTAAGGTGTTAAAATTCGTGAATAAAAAAGATAGTTCTGCTTAAATCAAGTAGATATGATTTTATCATCACTTAAATTTAGATTACTTAACTAACTCTTTATTAGTCTGAATAAACTGTTTATTAATATGAATGATTATGTTGAACATCTGTCTAAAATAAATCCAATTAAATGATCTATGTACAAGTTTAACCTAAAAAATCTTTACTAGATAAATAATAAAACCTTACTAATAAAACTTATACGAAGAGTAAATTAAGAGAAACTCACATTTATTATAACTATAATTATATGTTTAATTTCCTAAATATGAAAAAAATTATTTAGTTATTGCCCCAGTAAGTAGGCACCATCAAGTTTTTCTTCATAATTCCATCAATATCAACTAAAGTATAGCAGTTTAAATAGCCTTTCAATTTCTCATCATAGAATTTTTTATTTTTAGTATCAAAAAACTGATAAAAACTTGTGAAAGTAAGAATTTTACATAATTCAACTCTCATTAAATGGAACTCTGGAATATCATCTTCTTTACCTGCAATGATATAACCATCACTATTCTTAATAACAAGCTTCAAATTAGTCTTAACAGCGACATCATAATTAATGCAAAGAATCTGATAATTATTCATCAATCCAAGTAAATCCGAAATTTTTTCCTTATATTTCTGAAGATCATCTAATCTGTTAAGTTCTTTCAAGTTGAGTTCATCAAAACTATCAAAACTTTTTAAAGTATTCCGCAAAGACTTGAATTGATAGTGTTTTATAATAAAATCTTTACTTTTCTTATCTGAAATGATGTAATATTCACTAGGAAAGTTCAAGTTTCTCAAAGGTAAAATCGCTCCTTGATAAAAACTTTTTTCTAAACAATAAACTTGAAAGTTTTCTACTGACCCTCTAAGATTAATAGAGAAGCCTTTTTCTTTCAGGTTGTTCAAAGCGACGTTTGTTCTGTAAATCAGATTGTCTTCTACCAAGGTATCTAAACTCGACATGTCTCCTGATATAAGTGAGTGCAAATAAGTCTCATACATTCGAGCCAAGCCTTGTCTTTGTTCTTCAGTCTCTCCAAACTCATCTAATTCTTCTGTAACCTCAAGAGAACTGTTAAAGGACAGAGGAAATTCAGAAATGACCTTGTGATAGCTCTTTGTTCTTGAAATGAAAGGATATTCAAAAGAAAAAGCCCTTAAGATTAGTTTCATTTATAAAATCTCCTCACACCGAGAAAACCACTAAAAATCAAAGAATTCAAAGAAAAGTATTAAAATATTTTAATCCAAAAGTTAACTAAAGCTTATTCATGCTGCTTAGTTGTTCAAGAATCACCCCGCGCATATCTAAATTTTCAATTTCCTTTTTCAACCTCGCGATTTTTTTCTTCTGTTTCTTCACGGCGTCCTTCAACATGATATTATGTCTTTCTTCATGGTCTGCACTCTGAAGACTCTTCTTGCACCATTCGTCAAGTTGAGGTTTATAAAAAAGTAAGAACTGAAGAGTAGCCTGCATGATTTTCAAAGTTTTTACTACTTCAGGATGAGTGTCCATCAGTCTATCTTTATAGAAGTCGACATAAGCGATATCTTCAAGTAAGATGTTGAGTTTTCTGATATCTCCCTTTGTTTTTCTTACTTTTAATATCTCAGAAATGTCAGCGTCTTGAAGGTTTCTCCAGTTCATGAGTCTGTTGCGGTCGTACCCGAAGCCTGTTTAAAAAATACGAAAAGGTATTTTTGGGATTTCTTCATCCATATTAACTATTATTCCCTTCATTCATATTAACTATTATTCCCTTCATCCATATTAACTACTTCTCTTAACACATATACCTTTTTTCTCTAGATAGTCCAGAACAAACCAGAAAATTTTTTCATCTTTTCCAAGATCCTCTAAACAAAACATGCCAGTTCCAACTTTTTCTTCTAGAATCAGTGAAACACAAGCAGTGGCGACGTAGCCAGTTGTCCTTGCCATTGCTGAGAAGCCTTCAGAGTAAAAGTCAATCATTTCGAACTCTTCTTTGACTTTTCCTTTAGTTCCAATTGCTTTTAAAATAACGAGATCATGATCATGGCCTTTTTGTTCGAATGTTTTATCAAGAATGAGAGAAGTGAAATCAAAAGGACTGATCTGGATCCCTTTATACTCGATGGGAGATTGAGAAAAAAATCCAGAAGACTTCAGCACATTGATGTACTCTGCATACCCCGGGTATCTAATCGTTTTCTCATTAATTGAAGGGACTTCAGGCAAGTTGAACAACATCGACCTGACTCCATCTGTGTTAAAGGCTTCAAGAGTTCCAAGAGATGTTTCAATTAACTCCACTTCGGAAAGAGGCTCTTTTTCTACAATATTATTGAAAACTTTCATACGAGCTGTTCGGGTGTACTCTTCCATCATGTCGACAAATGAAAAAGGAGCTTGGTACTCAAACGGCCACTTTCTTACCTTTGGAAGACCTCCCACGTATAGAGAGATATTATCAGCTTTTATTGATCTTGTGAAATAACCGGCGATTAGATTTGACAGGCCTGGAGCGAGGCCTGCATCGATGATAACTTTGACATTGTTTGATTTTGATAATGGTTTTAAATTTAAATGGTTTTCTGGCATGAAGGATATGTCCACAACATTTCGTTTTGAATGGATTATTGACTCTAAAGTCTTGAATCCGAGAAAACCTGGAACTGCTGAGACTACCAAGTCGAATCGGGAATAGAAGGATGGGGTTAGGTCTTGAACGCTTTGGGTTAGGGTTGTTATATCTGGATTTAATGATGATAGAAGATTTAGGTTTTGGATACTTAGGTCAACTGATGTTACCTTGCTCGCTTTTGATAGTTCATGAGCTATCAGCCTGCCGACCTTTCCTGCTCCTAAAATAAGAATATTCGCCATTTATCTGAGTTTAGCTCTGAAAAGTTAAACTATTTTTATGTTTTTCTAATCTTGAATTGATTTCAAATGATTTTTATTCTTTTTCGTTTACTCTTTATAATACCTTCCAATTTCGAATTGATTAAAAAAGATTTTTATTCTTTTTCGTTTCCTCTTTAATTCATTTCAATATCAATAAAATTAACTCAGTATAATTTTCAAATAAATTAAAAATTTCAAGGATGAATCATTATCTTAAAAATCTAAATTCACTAACTCATAAAATAAATCATCTTAATAATTATGTCGATTTCGAAAGCTGCAAAATATTTTGATAATCCTGCTCAAGCTGCATCAAAAGCCGTTTAGTGACTTTAACCTTCTTAACAACTTCAATAAACCTCTCATTAAAAATTTCTTCTTCACTAATCAAATTACTTCCAGTGATCAAACTCATGATTTCATCAAAAGACGATCTGACAATTTTCGGTTCCAAGATCTTAAGAATAGCGATAGAAGCCTTGAAGACAACTTTCCATCCTTTAATAAAGAAATAGTCCCAAATTTCATGAAGAGTCTTAATCCGGTTCTGAAGGTTACTTGAAAAAATCGTGAGAAACCAAGGACTACTAAAGTACCCTGAAGAGACTCCTTCAAGTTTAAAGACTTTATGCACATTAGGAAGTCGAATTTCAATAAGTTGGTCAAGTTGATAAAGCATGCACCTCAGTTTCGGCACCCCGACTTCAAATATTTTTCCCATTTCGAACTTTTTGACGAGGCCGATGAGACATTTGAAGCTAAGTCCTTCATCACGAAAGAGAAGCAAAAAAGTCCCAGCGATGAAGTTCATACCTTGACAGTAACTCACGTCAGGATTGTAAAAAGCGTAGGTTTTTAGCACGTTTTTAAGAGATTGGTGAATATCTGACCGGTCTTGGTAGGACCTGTTGACGTCCATGTCGATGATTTCGCTGATTTCTCCAATTATTTCGTAGTTTTGACTGATCTTTTGAAGAAGGGCTGGGTAGTCAGTTGGTGGAAAGTGAGACTCGAGTTGGTTGATCCAGTGCTTTCTTCTGATGTCCACTGTGTTAAGCCAAGGACATCGAAGCCAGTAATGATAAACCCTTGGCTGTAGGTAGATGTTTAATGACTTGTTTAGTGTCAGTAAAGTTTTATTTTCTTCAAGGGTTAAAAAAGGCAAAATCAATACAAATATCTGAGATTTTTTTAATGATTTTTTTTGTGAAGGCTGATTTTCTCGTTCGACTTGGATTTGACTGAGTAAGGTGCAGATTCTATCACTTTCTAACATGTAATGCTCTGATATCTTGATGATTATTGACTTTGCTATACCTGAACTCACTGCCAAGTTCGACATCTGGAAAGCGAAATTTGATAAAACTCCGAAAGCTGAAGATTTTTCACTTTTTTCAATGACTTTTTCTTTATTTGACAATGGGATCTTCTGCGCCAGGTCTTTGATGGCGTTTATGAGAAATCCAGGTTTTTTTTTAGCATTAACAGCTCTCTGTGAAGACTCCTTATCGACCAAAAGCTTAGCGGAAATAGCAAGTTCAACAGCGCTTACCCATCGCTTTTCATTATCCCAGAACTTGAGTCCTTTGAGTTCTTCACTGAGATAAACCTTCTGAGCTTTGACTTCAATGAAGAAAACATGAGTAATCACAATGATTTTACAGAAATGATACTGACTCCTTTCATCATCTTCAAGAGTCATCAAAATGAACTTCAGCAATTCAGCAAGTTTTTTAAATCTATCAATTTCAAGTTTTTCATTATTTTTCAAACTTTCAAGTCCCTGAATAAAAAAGTCTTTTCCTTCATGAGTCAGCAAAATATCTCGAATTCTTGAAAAATCTGCAAATTTTCCAATTTTTCCTAAAATTAAAAAGTCGATAACTGAATTCACTACTTCCTGATTGCCGACCTCATCAATCGTCTTCAAGTTTTTCCAGGACTGGTAGTCAACGAATTCCTCAGTGATGACCATCGGATTTTCCAGTCGTCCTACAAAGTTCTTGATATCAAAAACACTGTTCACGAAGGTGACACTATCATTGAACTCAAACAAATACTCACTGCTGCCTTCGACCATCTTCTGGAAGAACCGAACGAATTTCTCAGAAGAACTTTTAATGAAGTGAATGCGACTTTCCTCGTTTTGTTGAAGAGAATCCAGGATTTTCGGCATTTCACTTTCGTAGATGTCGGTGAAGATTTTCACGTCGTCTACGCATTTTTTGTAGTTTTCTGATAAGATCTGCACACTTCGCTCGAGGTTTGACTTTTGGGTCACTATTTGAAGATGGTTGTTCGCGTTTATCACTGAACGGCTTAGCTTTTCGAGGGATTCTGATTGGTGGTAGTAGTTTTTTTTTATTTTACGTAGCTCCATCTGAGCGGATTTTAAAGGTTTTAGAATGTCGTCGGATCTTGTTGTGATTTCTTGGTTGTTTATTGTGAAGTGATCGTTGAATAACTCGAGAGGCTCGATTAGGTCTGTGTTTAGTGATGATGTGAAGGCTAGCTGGAGGGTCACGAAGTGCTTGAAAAACTTTTTTAGCGAAAGTAATGACTTGGTCAAAGAACTTTCGGGGTTTTGAACATGAAAAGCATCACTCAGCCGATTAAGTTCTGAAGAAAAAGCTTCGAAAGCTGACTTTACCCCTTTAAAAAATTGAAACAACGACGCAAGTTCTTTGCTGCCCTGCTTGAGATGATCAAGAATGGCTGAAAAGTTATGAGGGACATCCCGGTAACTCATTTTTATATAAAAGTCTTTCTTCTCCCAAAGAGCACACAAGAAAAGGGAAAAAGAAATCATTAGTAAAAGAATTCCTTATACAAATCATCGATAATATCTTAATATTTTCATCAATAAATGGAAGACGATTCAGGTCCCAGCAACATCCGAGTCATCTGTCGGTTCCGTCCAATAAACGAGCGTGAACGTTCAATATGTGCCGACAAGCAAGTGGCTGATTTTCCTCCAGACCAAAAAACCGTAATAGTAAATTCTCAAAGTGAAGGAGGAGGTCCTTACACCTTCGCATTCGACCACGTGTTCACCCCTGCAGCGCGTCAAGTCGACGTATACCGAATCGCAGCGAAGCCAACAGTTGAATCAGTGATGCAAGGTTTCAATGGAACAGTCTTCGCTTACGGCCAAACCTCTTCAGGCAAGACCTTCACAATGACCGGTTCTGACTTAAACGACGCTGAGTACATGGGGATAATTCCTAGAATGGTTTCAACAGTCTTCGGAGAAATCGAGGCCGCTGACCCGAAATTTGAATTTCAAGTGAAAGTAGGTTACTGCGAGATTTACCTGGAAAAAATCAAGGACCTTCTCGATACTTCTAAAACAAATTTAAGGGTCCATGAAGACCGGGCACGAGGAGTCTATATTGCGGACTTAACAGAACAATATGTTTCTTCTGGCGGTGAAGTGTTCGAGTTGATGAGAATCGGGACGTCTAACAGAGAAGTGGGCTATACTCATATGAATGCAGGGTCTTCCAGGTCTCACTCGATTTTTATTTTGACTATCACTCAGACCAACTCGAATGATTTTTCTTCGAAAACTGGAAAACTTTACCTTGTTGACTTAGCCGGTTCGGAAAAAGTCGGAAAAACTGGAGCTGAAGGGAAAAGACTGGAAGAGGCGAAAAATATTAATAAGAGTCTTACAATGTTAGGCAATGTCATCACTGCTCTTACTGATGGGAAGTCTTCTCATGTTCCTTATAGAGACTCTAAGTTGACTAGAGTGCTTCAGGACTCACTGGGGGGAAACTCGAAGACTTCTTTGATTGTCACTTGCTCGCCTTCTCCTTTTAATGAAGCTGAAACAATCAGCACTCTTAGGTTCGGAGTTCGTGCAAAGTCAATTAAAAACAAGCCGAAGGTCAATAAAGAGTACACAGTCAATGAATTGAAAGTAATGCTCGCTGCTGCAAAAGAAGAAATCACGAAAAAAGACAAAATGATCAGTACTTTGAAAGCAACTCTTAAAAACAACGGACTTACTTTTATTCAGCCTGAAAATACTGAAGGACCTGAAAATGCAGAACGGTCTGAAACTGTAGAAAATGAGGAAAAAGATGAAAAAGGTCAGGAAAATTCAGAGATTTATATGCAGGTCATCACGGAACTGGAAGACTTAAGAACTAAACTCACTGAAGAGGAAGGACTTAGTAAAAAATACAAAAATCACCTGGAAAACCTTTTCGAGGAAAATGAGCAATTAAAAGAAGATCACAACTTTATCTACAAGCAAATCGCTGTTCTTCAAGAGCGACTTAACATCACTGAAGAAAAATCTGCCCAACAAGGAATCGAAATTGAAAGTGTTCGAGTTGAACTCAGCTCTGAACTCCAAAAAAAAATCCAGTTAGAAGAAAAAGTTCGAGAAAAAGATGCTGAACTGGAAAGTCTCAGTATGAATGGAGAAATTATCAGAAACTTGCAAGAAGAAAACAAAAAGTTAAGAGAAAGTCTTGAAGAAGAACAAAAGAAAAATCAGGAACTGACTTGGGAAAATGAAAAAATAAATGAAAACTTAAAAGCCAATTTGACTATCCTCAATGACGACAAGCAAACTAAGATACTAGAAGAAAGTCATCAGCAGGAAAAAGAGAGATGGCTTCAGGATAATAAAACTCTTAAAAGCGAAATCGTTTCTAGGACCAAAAAAATGACTGACCTGCAGTTGCTGCTTGAAAAAGAAGGCGAAAAATACAGAGCTTTGGAAAGTCAGATGTCTGACAGTGATAAAAGCATGAAGAAGAAAATCGACACTCAACAGAGGAACTTGGAACAACTCAACTTGATGTATCATCAAATTGTTTCTCAACAGTCTATACTTAAGGTCAATAAAAGTATTCATGAAAGGAAAATCACTAGACTCACTGAAAAGAACGCGGAATTAGAAAGGGCTTTTAAGGAACTCACTGAAAAATTACTTTCTTATGAGAGAAAAGAAGATGAAGACCAGAAGAAAATTCAGATTTTAGAAGCGAAAGTTAGAAGAACTATGGGAAATGTCAACCTTCAATCGCATAATATTAAGAAGGTCATTCGAGGAGGAGGAGATATGATTTTTAAAACTCCGACTAACAGGAAAACCATTTCAGAACAAAACGATTTGAATGAAAGCACTGAAATAGATTAATAAAGATGTTAAAACTAGTCCTTTCATTATAAAAACCTCAATTCTCTAGTCCAAAACTCAATATTTTCTTAAACCTTATCAGAACCATATATCATTAAATCTGATCAAAAATATTTAATTATATAATGGGTTGCTCAGTATGTTCAATAAAATCCAGAAGTTCTTTTATTTACCGAAAAGAAGATACCAAAGTTTCCTTACAACTGAATTTAAAAAGCTCTGAAAATTCAATCACATGTTTAAAAATCGAGATTCAAGCAGCACTACACCCAATAATAACCCAAAACTTAAAACGTACGCCATCTCTTTACTCATATATCGAAAACTACATTGATTACTTTACCTATGTTAAAAGTTCTTATTCCCGACTTCTCTCAACTGAAAACAATTTTAAGTTCCAAACTCACAGTTGCTGCCTAGACACGAATTTAACTTCATCTATCAAAATAATGCTAGTTTCAATCGCTGCCTGCAACAAAGGCCAGCTTCCAGTCAACTATTTAAACACCCTGCCTTTTTTTAGTATATCTTCAGAGTTGTTGTCTTCAGAGAGTCTTCAGATTTACTTGTCTTGGATTGATTATTGTAAAGAACTGAAAAGTTTGATGGATCCTGAAGATCCGACCTTAAGTCTTCATGAATGTTCAATTCGATTGCAAGAGTTACTTGATGATTATTCACTCAATAAAGAGTGCTTTCTTCATATCGACTATAATTTATTTAAAGAGTTTCTGGAATCTACTGTTGTTCTTATCAAGTGTTTGAATAAGAAGGTGAAAAAGACGATTTTGGCATTTAAGAAATATTTTCTAGAAATTAAGAATCTTCAGATAAAAATACGGTTTCTTGGATACCGAGCCTGGAGTTTCGCTGCTTTTAAACCTAAGGATATTGTTCATAGGGTGCTTGGGGAAGGGAATGAAAAGATTTTTTAAATTTTCTTTTTCTATAAGTCTGAATTATTAAATTTTTAGTTATTCGGGTTTTCGGAGGGTTGATCTGAGTCTTTCTTTGGTTTGAACTTTTGAGCGTTCTCGTGGATTGATTTTCGGTACTTTTCGAACTTTTCATTTTTTTTTTTGATTTTTGATTTTCTTTGGGAAGAGTTTCCTCCTCCTCCTGCTGAAAGTTCGACATTTATCTTCCGGCCTAGTAACTTCGAATGATGCATTTTAAGCAATTTCTGATAATCATTCTGATCACCCACTTCAATAAAACAAAATCCTTTCGACTTCCCATCAGGTGCATACCTCATCCTAAGTTCAAATCGATCACCTAAAAAGCTGAAATGATCAGAAATATCTTTATCAGTGGCTTCATAAGGTAAATTCCCAACGAAGGCAATGAATTTTTTCTTGACCATAATAATTATTAAGTAAGATCCATCTTACAAGTGATGATATTGTCTTTTTCCTTTTGAATCATCATCAAAGTTCCTTTATTGAAGTACAAATCGTGTCCAGTTTTCTCAGTTTCAATGAATCCTTCACCAATTTCTCCAAAAACTCCAGTTTTTTCTCTAAGGTCCAAAGAAATGCAAGCAGGTTTCTTCCCTCCAAAAAGCAAAAGTCGCTCATTCGTGTAAAACATTGTCAAATGTCCAGCTTCTAAAGTTACATTCAAAACAATTTCCTTCCAAACCTGGTTTGAATATACTTCTGGGTTGAGTCCTCCTCCAGCAACGAAAACCATATCGAAATGATTTATTGCCACGAATGATTTTCTGTGATATTTCATGACTTCTACTCTGATTTGCCATTTGTTTCCAGTTAAAACCTCGATTGAATCTAAATCGTCAAAACCATCGTTGCCACCGATGACTGCTGGGTACCCGTCGACCCAGGCCATAGCGTGTAATATTCTCTGACTATTTAAAAGAGGAGCATTAAATCTCTGCTCTTTTACAAAGTCAAGTTCAAAAGCGAGCTTTTCACGGTTTTCCCCTCCTGTGATAAGCACAGAACAAGAAGAAACTTTAAGAATTCCTGAATCATGCAAGTCCATTTCAAGCTTTTGAATACTTTTGTGTTTTTGGGAGTTGATACGAATGGAGCCATTGTTGAGGTCTGCCAAGTAGTTATAATGACTGAAAATATGTGAAAAATTTGAAGGAATCACAGTTAAAAGTCTATCAAGATGTACTGTCTTAAACACCACTTCAGACTCACTAGTCATCTCAATTAATTCTTCCATAAACAGGGGGTCAATCAAAGCCTTTTCCAAAGGCGTGTAAAAGTTTTTCGGTGTGATGACCTTAACTTTATCTAAACATTTCTGAAACTTTTCCAGTTCTTCCAACTGTTTATTTAAAAACTCAAGTTTTTCCTCAATAATACTTCTAAACCTATCAGGAAGTTCATTCAAAAGGTTAAAAATTTCCGTGAAATATTTCTCAGCATTATCATTAATCTCCTTCTGACTTTTAACATTCTTCTCAATCAACTCAGCAATTTTTTTCATAAGAATTTCTCTTGAATTCTTATTAACCATAAGAGGAATCTCTTTGAAATCATGAAAAGCCGAAGGAGTATTTTCATGTTCACCTTTATGAGCATCACACAATAAAGTAACTGGAAATCGACAAGAGCATGCAAAGGTAGCAGTCTCTCTACAATAAAAGCAAAGGTCCTCCATTATCGAAATAAAATTATATAATTAAGCAAGTTTTGCATTCGCAGGTCTTGCTGGCTTCACGACTATTATGGTAATGTTCAAGTTCAAATATAAGTTCTTTGATCTCGTCTGCCTGAGACTTGCGGCTTTTGATGCCTTCTTCTCCGACTCTGACCTTTTCCTTCAGTCTTTGAATTTGCATTTCCAGGTTTTTGACTTCATCCCAAACGCCGTTTGTTTCTCGACTGCTTATTTCACTTAAGTCTAAAATTTCACTTTGATGCTTTGCCTCAATTGTCTCGTTTTTTAACTCTTCGCAGGTCACTTCGACTTCTTTTCGAAGGAACTTCAGGTGTTCCTTTGTTTTTTGAGTTTTTCTTAGGATCTGAGTCACGGCTTTGTGCATTTTTCGAAGCTTCTGAGCGTGGCTTAGGTTTGGAACCTTTTCGTCGATGTCGGAAGAGGGAGGGGAAGAGTTTTCTGCTGTTTTTTCTGGAGTTTCTTCAGCTGTTGGGATGATTAGGTCTTGGTGGAAGGGGCTGGTGATTTCTCGGTTTGACATTTTTGGTTAATTATAAGTTGTTGAATTGATTCTGATTTAATGAAAGGTAAATGATGGGAAAGGAAATGGTTTTAGGTTTTGGGGAAGTTTAGATTGTGTTGAAAATATTGGAAGGATTTTAGAGTTTTAGAGGTTTAATATTCATTATCTAGAAGATTATATATTAAATATCATTTGAACTTTCAATAAGAATGATCAATTCTTTAAACCTTACTTAACGTTAAAAAATCCGAGCAACTTTCAACCTCAGCAAAAGCTCCAACTTTGACGATTTTCCCATTTTTCATAAGCGCTACAAAATCAGTGAGTTCCTTCAACGAATTAACCCTATGAGTGATCATAATAACAGTAAACCCTCTTTTCTTAACCTCCCTTTCTAAAATCCCCTGAATCAAACTTTCACTATTTCCATCCAATCCAGATGTAGCTTCATCCAAAAGCAGAATTTTCGGTTTTTTCAAAAACGCTCTGGCAATACAAATTCTTTGTCTTTGTCCTCCACTTAAATTAAACCCATTTTCTCCAACAAGAGTTTCAAACTTATTCGGAAGATTTTCAATAAAATCAAGAGCATCAGCCCTACTGCAAGCTTTTTTGATATCTTCAAAAGAAGCTTGAGGATTAGAGTACCTCAAGTTTTCTAAGATATTATTTGAAAATAAAAGATTTTCCTGAGAAACAATAGAAAAAAACGACCTTGCCCAACCTGCAGGTTTTTTTGAAATATCAATTGAATCAATGAGAATTTTTCCAGAATCAGGGGCGTAAAGATGTGTAAGGAGGTGAAAAAGAGTCGACTTTCCACAGCCACTAGCTCCAATAAGTCCCCAGATTTCTCCTGGTTTGACCTTCATCGAAACATCACTTAAAACAGCGACTTGTCTTCCAGGGTAAGTGAATGAAAGTGCTTGAATTTCAATAGAAACTTGTGAAGAGTATTCTTCAGTTAATGTGAAAACTTCTTCGGTATCTGAATGGTCTGACATTGATTTCAAGATGTTTGAATATAAAGAAGACGCTTTTATTACTTCTGAAAGAGAATCTGCCAATAAACGGTAACCCATTCCTGCGTAGACTGCATATGTCGCGAAAGCGGTTAACTTCCCGATGTTTAACAAAGGGTCGCTTTGCATCAGATAAACTCCGTAGCCGAGTCCCCAGATGACTGTATTTTCACCAAGAAATTCCATAACTGCGAAGAATTTCGACCGGATTCCAGCGACTTGAACTCCTTGTTTTTTTATCATTTTTACTTGTTTTTGAAATTCTTTCATTTCGATCTCTTCGCCACTGAAAAGTTTCACTGTTTTGATCTGCATCATTTTTTCTTGAATGAAAGAATTCAGCTTTTTTTCTAAGTCTGAAAGAATCTGCACTTCTTTTCGTAGTTTTTTCCCAAATACCCCTCCGGCTAGTCCCAGGGTCATTATTGGCAGAAGGGTGAAAAGGACCAGGTTGAAACAATATAAAAACACGAATAAAACCCCACCAGCGAAGAAGAGAAAACCTCGGATTCCAGCTGATAATTCAGAAGTGACAACGAAGCCGATCTCATCAATTTCTTTGTTTAGCTGATGAGTCAATGTTCCTGTGTGGTGGTCGTTGAAAGTTAACATCTTCTTGTGAAGAAGGTTCTTAAAATAACTGGTTTTTACTTGGCTCACGATTTTAATGCAAAATTTTTCAGATGTCACTCTTCGGATGTAGGTCATTAAAGCAGCGAGGCTGTAGACAAGACTCCATTTTAGAACTGTTGAAATTATTTCAGAGCCTGAGACGGGGGACTTGCTTAGGTTGATGATTTCTTCCTAGATGTTTTTTACCAGGGCGATTGGGAATAAGAGGGATAATAGAGCTGAGGAGAGGGTTGATATTGATAGGTAGATTAGATACTCTTTGTCGAGGAGTAGAAGAGAGAATAGGTCTTTGTATTCACTTTGAGAGAATGATTTTTTCATTTGAGTTTGTATTACTGGAATATTTAACTACTTTGGGTTTAGAGGGATTTAGATGATTAAATACGAAAAGGGTTATAAATATGGACCAACCACATTACCCTAGATTCGATGGGCCTCCAGCTTATCAGGGTTATCCTCAAGGTAATTATAATTATCCTCCACAGGATAATGTGTACCACCAGCAAGCAAACAATGACTATCATCATCAAGATGGACTTAATCAGCATCTTATTGACAAAAAACATCACAGTGATAGTAAGCATGAACATAAGCACAGGAGAAAGATAAAAAGGTATATCTCAGGAGTGATTGGCTTTGTTTGTTTTGCTATCGAGTTAGGAGTTGTTTATTACCTAAAGACATCTGCCTATTTATTTGAGTACTGCTACTGGAAGTTCGGCTTGAAGAATTATAAGTCTAATGTTGATCAGACCTTGCCATATGGCGATACACCAGGTTGGTTTTATAACTTTTACTATGGTATTGGCTGTGATACCAACTCTAATCCCTATCCAGAATGTTCAAGTATTTGCGATCTTGGAAGGAACATCGACCATATAAATCCCGATTCAGTTTTATATGCATTTGGAACCAGTGAGGTCATCATGCTTTTATTTATTATCTGTTTGATATCAGCAGCTTTCTCTAAAAAGCCAAAATTGAAGAAGCCTGTTGTGTCTTGTGCAACTTTGCTTTCCTTTACTATTTTCTTGTGCAGTCTCCTGTATTTTGGCAATAAACTTGAAATTTTAGACCTTCCAGAACCTGATGAAAGCAAAGTCAACATTACAAGTGGAATGGATGAACCAAGTGAACTAGAAGCTGTCAAGGGTGGAAAAATTCTGATGGCGACACTTGCCTTTATGATTATATATCGAGTGCTTTTGATCTTCTTGGCAAAGTCTTAGATAAATTAGTTAGAAATTATAGGTATGGATATTTATGATATTGAAGAATATCTAGGTATGGATATGTATGATATTGAAGAATATCTATGTATTGATATGTATGATATTGAAGGATATTTGAGTAGTTATTATTATGTTTTGATTGAATATTCTCATCAAGTTTAAGAATATTAACTTTTACTGTATTTAACTTCGATTTGTTGATAATAAAAAAACAATGGCAAGTCTTTTCCTTATTTATTACTCTTTATAGAAATTTTGATGTCAAGAAAGTTTTTAAGAATTTTAATTATTTACAATAAGCTGTACCAAAACAATTCAATCAGGAAATCTCTTCAGTCTCTTTAATACTTTAAACTTCTTAATAAAGACAGCACCTTATATTCGAATAATTTATTTCCAATCAATATGATTTTGAGTAGCCTTCGATCGCAATTTCAAATCTATGTTCAACAAATAATACATGAAAATTTTTATAAATAATTAAGAGATTCAAATCATTTCTTCTAATTTACTTATAACAGCCACTCAGTCTCAATTCTTTATTAATACTTATTTCTGGATTACTTACTTAAATTATTTCTTTTACGATAAAATGAATTTTATAACTTTATTGCTTAATTGGTTCATATCTGTATTAAAAATTGAAGCTTTGTGGTGAGGCAACTTTGATTATGGAAGTACTCAAATATTTAGATATAATCCATTAAAACCAAAAATATTTTTAATTCGAAACACAATCAGTATAACTCTAATTTTTTATAATCAATTGTAAATAATATAGCAACTCACATATCAATCCTACAACCCAGCGTTTGTTTACCTTCTCAAACTCTTCCAACTCCTGCATGCAAAAACGATCTCAAACAGCCTCTAATTGAAAGCCTCACTAAAAAGTCTCTAATCTTGATCAAACGATAACTTCCAAGAATCTTACGAATTATATCTGTAGTGATCAAATTAAGCTTTCTCTACTACATCTTCTTTCACAGTTATCTATTTGAGTACTGCTACTGGAAATTCGGTCTTTTTAGATACAAGAAGTCTGTTCATAAAAACCTACCAACTGGGAACCATAAAGGAACGATAAGAAAATGTATTGAAACTTAAGAGATGAGAGGGTTGATATTGAGAGGTATATAAGATATTCTTTGTCGGGGGGAGTTGAAGAGAGAATAGGTCTTTATATTCACTTTGAGAGTACTTTTTTAATTTGAGTTTGTATTACTGAAATATTTAGCTACTATTGGATTTTAGAGGGATTTAGATGATTAAATATTAAAGGGTTATAAATATGGACCAACCACATTACCCAAAATTTGACGAGCCTCCAGCTTATCAAGAATATCCTCAAGGTAATTACAATAATCCTCCACAGGATGGACTTAATCAGCATCTTATTGAAAAAAAAAATCACAGTGATAGCAAGCAAGAACATAAGCACAAGAGAAAGATAAAAAGGTATATCTCAGCAGTGATTGGCTTTGTTTGTTTTACTATCGAGTTAGGAGTACTTTTTTACCTAAAGACATCTGCTTATTTATTTGAGTACTGCTACTGGAAGTTTGGCTACGATGGATATATATCTAATGCTGATCAGAACATATCATATTTGTATAGAGATGGTTCGCTTTATGACTTTTACGATGATATCAGCTGTAATACAATTTCTGATCCCTATCCTGAATGTTCAAGTATTTGCGATCTTGGAAGGAACATCGGCAGTATAAACCCCGATTCAGTTTTATATGCATTTAGAACCAGTGAGGTGATGATGTTTTTATTTATTGTCTTGTTGATATCAGCAGCTTTCTCTAAAAAGCCAAAAATGAAGAAGCCTGCTGTGTCTTGTGTAGTTTTGCTTTCCTTTACTATTTTCTTGTGCAGTCTCCTGTATTTTGGCTACAAACTTGAAATTTTAGACCTTCCAGAACCTGATGAAAACAAGGTCAACATTACAAGTGAAATGGGTGAACCGAGTGAACTAGAAGCTGTCAAGGGTGGAAAAATTCTGATGGCGACACTCGCTTTTATGCTTGTATATCGAGTGCTTTTGATCTTTTTGGCAAAGTCTTAGATAAATCAGTTAGAATTTATAGGGTATGGATATTTATGATATTGAAGAATCTTTGAGTAGTTATTATTATGCTGAGTGTATTGATATTTATGATATTGAAGAATGTTTGACTGTTTATTATTATGTTTAGATTGAATATTCTCATCAAGTTCAAGAATATAAATCTTTAGTCTATTCATTACTAATTATAGTAATTTAGATGGCAAGGAAGTTATTAAGAAATTTAAGTTTTTACAATAAGCAAAACGATTCAATCAAGGAAATTTCTTTAGTCTCCTAAAAACTTCATACTTATTAATAAAGACAACGCCTTAAATTCCAATAATTCATTCCCAATCTATATGAGTTTGAATAGCTTTCGATCAGAATTTGAAATCAATGGCCAACAAACAATGCACTTAATATAATCCAGATGTGTAGAAGTATTCATTATTTAAGTCTTCAAACTCTTCCAAATGAAAAATATATAAGAATTACAGCTTCTTACGAAATAAATTATTCAAGTTTTAATCTCATAATTGAATATAATAAAATATTTAACAAGAGTATCAAAAAATTTAAACTATAAAAATCGAAAAAGCTTTTGTGCCTAATTAATAGTAGAATATCTCAAGAGCCAACCTAAAAGTTTCTTTCTAGAAAGCGAATCGATTTCCGGTTAGACTTAAACTTAAGAGATTATAAATTAAGTGATTGAAGAACAGTCTTCTATGATCACAAGTCAATGACTCTAAATGAGAAAAATGATACATGAATCTATTTCAGAAAATAAAGATAATTGATTTTAAAATAGAAAAAGATGACATCTTAGGTTGGCCGCCGCTAGAACATCTGAAGATGCATGTTTATATATTTAAATCCTCTACTGGAATTTCGGACTTTATTATTACTGGCTACCTTCAGTAGACCCAACTTAGTATGAATAAGAAAGGGAAATAGTAACTTTTTATAATCAAAAACCTATATGATGTAAAAGAATTTTCTTAATGTTAAAGTCATTGTGAATTAAGGGTTACTTAAGAATAAACATAAAACTTTAACTTTATTTTTTAAATTATAGAATATTTAATGCTGATATTTTAGAATGCTTGTATATTTAGAAATTATCAGCATATATATTGATATGTTTCTACTTGATACTCTCGCTTATTATTCACTTTTTTAACTGCCTGCATTACGCTAATTAATTGATTTCTTACCTGAGTGAATCTTATTACTGAAAAGTTGATTTACTGGGTAAATGGATGAGCCAACTTAAATCAAAGATTCTATTTTAAAATAGTACTCATGTTGCGATTCATTTTGATTGAAATTTTTCTAATGTGTTGAAAAGCGAACTGCTTAAATGTTGTTAGTATTTCTTGGAAGATAATAATCAAGGGAATAATTTATAAAATATTAGGAGAAATCAGTAATATTTACCAAATATAGGCTTTGAGAATCACACCATAATATGTTCTTACTGATTTTATTACTCAGGTTCAAGCTAATTGAAGTGTACTGAAGGAAACTAGATCAATAAGTTAAAAATACTTATTAAATTAATCCAATTTACTGGAATTTATAGTGAAAACTCAAAAATACTGTAATTCAAGTCAGAGTCTATAAAGGCTCTAAAAATGATAGAAAATGTGCATAGATATAAATTTTATATAAAAATTTAGCTTAAAATAATGAGTCTGTTAACTGACTTATGTAAGTTCATTTAAAATTTGTCGATTCTTTATTTAATCATTCTAATAAATCTCTTAATCAGTCAGAAAAGTGAATGAAAGTAGAAATAAAGGTGAAGCTATAGATGATTGATACCATTTGTTAAAAATGAGTATATTTAAATTTTTTACCCCTATCCTCCCCTCGATTATATATCTGGAGATCTTCTATCAATCAATAGTCAAGCTGATTCTTTCCTTATAAAATGATTAATTTATGGTAAGTCTTATAAATATGGACCAAGTGAACTATCGATATGTCGATAGACCTACCGAGAATCAGGCACATGGTCCCGGTACCTACAATTACCCTCCAGAAACTAGTAATATTTACCCTCAATGTTACAACAACGACCTTCAAGCCACCATGATCTTGACTGCCCTCTAATTGATCATAACAGCAGTGATAAAAAGAATAAACATCAACATCGACTTAAAATCAAAAAAAGAATATCAATACTTATTTCAAGTGTTTGCCCTCTTATTGAAACATTAGTGATTGTATTTTTGAAGAAGAATTCTTCTATATTTAAGTACTGCTACTGGAATTTCGGATTGTATTATTACTGGTCTGACGTCAGGCAGCAATTACCTGCTGGGAACGGGAGAGGATGGAGTAGTAATGTTTTTTACGATCTCAAATGCCCAGATAAGGAAAAGAAATTTTCTGAATGTTCAAGTATTTGCGAAGTAGCACATGATGTAAGAACAACATTGAAAAGCATTAATATAGCTCTTGGATTTAGTGATTTCTTGATGTTCATATTATTAGTGCTCTTGATAATGGCTTACTTTGATAAAAGGAATTCCATAAATAAAATCGCTGTGTCGTGTTTTACTCTATTATCATATACTGTTATGCTTGGCAACTGGGTGTATTATGTAAATGAATTTGATTTTATTAACCTAAGTGAACCTGATATGAGTAAAGTGAATATTACTAGTGTTATGGATGAGCCAACGGGACTTGAAGTTAATTTTGGAGGAGTTATAATCATTTTGTTGATACCTTTGATGCTATTTTATCGAATAGTTTTGATTTGTTTGACCGAATCTGAGGCGGAGTTAGAATAGTTATTAAGTAATGAATTTACTTGATTTGAATAATCTTTTAGAATTATCTGTTAAGATTATACTTTTGGGAGCACAATCAAGCCATCTTACATCACAAAAGTAGAATCAGGTAATCTATCCATCTTTAGACCATCAACCTACTTTTCAATCCTACAACCCAGTGTTTTGTTTACCTTCTCAACTTGTGTATGCAAAACGACCTCAAACAGCCTCTAATTTAAAGCCACATCAAAATTCTTTAATCTGGATCAAACGAAAACTTCCAAAAATGTGTAGTGATTGAATTAAGCTTTCTCTACATCTTTTTTCACGGTTATCTATTTGAGTACTGCTACCTACCAACAGGGAACCATAAAGGAAAGATAAGAAAAATGTATCGAAACTTGAACTATGAAACTTTAGACTCCACTCCTTTGCCTGAGATCTTCTATCAATCAATAGTCTAGCTGATTCTTTACTTATAAAATGATTAATATATGGTAAGTCTTATAAATATGGACCAAGTGAACTATCGATATGTCGACAGACCTGCCGAGAATCAGGTACATGGTCCCGGTACCTACAATTACCCTCCAGAAACTAGTAATATTTACCCTCAATGCTACAACAACGACCTTCCAAGCCACCATGATCTTAACCACCCTCTAATTGATCATAACAGTGATAAAAAGAATAAACATCAACATCGAATTAAAATCAAAAAAAGAATATCAATACTTATTTCAAGTGTTTGCCCTCTTATTGAAACATTAGTGATTGTATTTTTGAAGAAGAATTCTTCTATATTTAAGTACTGCTACTGGAATTTCGGATTGTATTATTACTGGTCTGACGTCAGGCAGCAATTACCTGCTGGGAACGGGAGAGGATGGAGTAGTAATGTTTTTTACGATCTCGAGTGCCCAGATAAGGAAAAGAAATTTCCTGAATGTTCAAGTATTTGCGAACTAGCATATGATGTAAAAATAAGAATGAAAAGCATTAATTTTATTCTTGGATTTAGTGATCTCATTATGTTCACATTATTAGTGCTCTTGATAAGTTCTTACTTTGATAAAAGGATTTTCATGAATAAACTCACAGTATCGTGTTTTACTCTGTTATCATATATTATTATTCTGGGCTATTGGGTGTATTATGCACATCAACTTGATTTTATTAACTTAAGTGAACCTGATATGAGTAAAGTGAATATTACTAGTGGTATGGATGAGCCAACGGGACTTGAAGTTAATTTTGGAGGAGTTATAATCATGTTGTTGATACCTTTGATGCTATTTTATCGAATAGTTTTGATTTGTTTGGCCGAATCGAAGGCGGAGTTAGAATAGTTATTAAGTAATGAATTTTACTTGATTTGAATAATCTTTTAGAATTATCTGTTAAGATTATACTTGTGGGAGCACAAACAAAACTATATCAGATTAATTCCTATAAGAACTATCATCAAAACTTAAAAATGCCTTATAAATGATTGATCAGGCAAACTATCCATCTTTAGACCATCAACCCACATACCAATCCTACAACCCAGTGTTTTATTTACCTTCTCAAACTCTTCCAACTCCTGTATGCAAAAACGACCTCAAACAGCCTTTAATTGAGAGCCGCACTAAAAAGTCTTTAATCTGGATCAAACGAAAACTTCCAAGAATCTTAGGAATAATATGTGTAGTGATCGAATTAAGCTTTCTCTACTACATCTTCTTTCATAGTTATCTATTTGAGTACTGCTACTGGAAATTCGGTCTTTTTAGATACAAGAAGTCTGTTCATAAAGACCTACCAACAGGGAACCATAAAGGAAAGATAAGAAAAATGTATCGAAACTTGAACTGTGATACTTTAGACTCCACTCCTTTTCCTGAATGCCCAGATATCTGCCAGTTTGCTTATGACTTAAAAGAAAACTATTTTGGAGTTTTAGGGTTACTAGGGATTAGTGAGTTTTTTATAACTTTGCTAGCTTTTATTTATGTTTCATCGTTTTTCACTAAAAAGTTCAAGAAAAACAGAAGTACTGTGGCACTTTTTGCATTAGGCTCAATGGCATGGTTTTTAGGTGCTTTACTATTTTATGTTTTTAGCAATGGCCTATTAGAATTAAGTGAGCCTGATGAAGATGCAGTTACATTTGATGATGACTCTGAACCGAATGAGTTTGAATTAGAGGATGGAGGAGCTTATTTGCTAGGACTTTTGATTTTTATGGTCGTTTATAGACTGGCATTGGTAGTTTTAGCTAAATAACCTTGATTAGTTCATCCTTTTCCATGCATTAACTTTTCCTTTATATCTAAATTAAGTATGAAAGAAATTGACCTGCAATAATCCCGAATAGCAAACAAGCAGACATGCAGTACCCAACTTTTTCTTTATAAAAGTTTTCAATTCTCCCAGGTGCCTGCGCCATTAAAAGATTTGTTGTGAAGCCGTTAGTAAAAGCATAAAAACTCATATTAACAGCGATAAACCCTGAAGAACTAAAAGTTTCATATGTGAACTCGCCTTTCTCAGCATTAATTATCTGATAAAAAGTGTAAAAAAACACAGATCTTGAAATAACAAGTCCCCAAAGACCATAGAGGCTGACTCCGACGAATGTCGCAGCTGCTCTGCCGATTACATCGAACAAGTTAAACAAGAATATCATGAATGCCACGTATTCCGGGTATGTAAGGCCTCTAAATGGTTTTTACTCTATTTTTGATTTCAATGCGATTCCGCAGAGCAGTGAAAAGGTTATCACATAGTTCATGAAAATTAACAGCAAATATTCCCAAATTTTCTTTAGTAGCTCGGGATATACTGAGAAAGATTCTTGAATTTTTTTTTCAAGGTGATTATTGCCGTAATTTTGCATTTCGATATCATTGAAAACACCAAAACCAAATTTTGAATCGATTTTCTTGAAACTTTCTAAAACTACAGGTAAAGCTAGGAGCTTTTTAATGCTAAATATGCAAATTATCGAAGCAGTCGCAGATAAAAAGAAATAAATCATTGTACTAATTAAGTATCCCGTTCGACTATTCGGAAAACATGCCAAAAAAATCAATCGAAACGATGAAATAATCAGCCCTGAAAACCCGAATCCAAGTAAAAGTGAATTAACAGAATTTTCTGAAATCATTCCTGATAAAGCCACCATCGACGACTGGCAAATAGAAGTTGCAGAGCCAAGTAAAACTATCAGAAAAGAAATCAAATAAAAACTTAAACTAACTGGTAAAGTTTCAGCTACTAAAGGAATCAACAAAAGTATACAAAAAAAGGCAAATAATGAAGGGATTATCCTTTGAGCAAATGAAAATCGACTTCCATATAAAATAGTCAAGGGCTGGAAAATCGAAGATGGAATGAAGTATAAAATTGGAAGCCAGAAACTAGGATTGTATTTCGAATAATGAAAATTGAACCAGTCAAGAGAGGTGAGAATAGAATTCCATGAGATTAAAGCACCAACACCTTGCAAAAAAAAGTGTTTTTTCAGGGTATCAAAACAAAATTCCATTATTTATAAAAAACTTCTGAAAACATTTCCAATTTCTTAACCTTAGTTTATTATCAAATTTTTTTAACTTTCTGTTTAAATCTAGAAATAACGAAGAACACTCATTCAAAAAATCCTTGAATTTATATTCTGACATCTTGTGCTTTGATCATAAATGTCGAATGTTTATTGGAAAAACGTATTGAATCAATCCATCGATGAATCTGAACTACTCAAAGATTTCGAGCAGCTTTCTTTTAAGATTGATGATTATTACAAAAGCTACTCACTCAGCGAAGATGTGTCTGATTTTGCATCAATCGTGCGAAACCAATCAAAAGGCTTGACGACTGTTATGAGAAGAACAACTCCAAAATCAAAAACGCAAAAGCGACCGTCTTCTAAAGGAAAGAGTTCTTCAAGAACTCAAGAGAATCCGCGACATTCATTTCATCAACGCACTCAAACACTTCAAATATCAGGAGATAGTTCTCGAAGGTCTTATCCTCATTCACGTAAGTCTTCGGCTTTTCAGTCGAAGCAGGCCTTGTCGAGAGAACTTTAATAGAACATGTAGTTTAACTTGATTAAATAATCTTAAAGTGAATAGAATGCTTATCTGCTATGAAATCGAGTTATTTAGATGAATATTTTCGGATAGTTAACAGAATTAGGAATATTGTAGCATGTTTAGATTTTTAGGCATTTTGCGGCTTTCTCGAAAAGGTGGAATGAAGAGTTCTCTTG
Source organism: Stentor roeselii (assembly GCA_006503475.1). Lineage (NCBI taxonomy): Eukaryota > Ciliophora > Heterotrichea > Heterotrichida > Stentoridae > Stentor > Stentor roeselii. The sequence continues at coordinate 159,015 of RSEH01000041.1, read as the reverse complement.
TGATCTTTGAACTTGATGATGTTTTAAGTATAAATTTATTAATTAAACATGAATCACCAAGTAACTTTCAAAAAAATCATAAAAAATATTATCAATTCTTCGATTTCAAAAAAATTAACCAAATTCTTCCAGATCTAAAAAAAATCTAAAAAAATTCAGTACTTAAAATCCTCATAAAAAAAATTCCTTCAAATCTCTTCAACCAAATCAAAATCTAAATTAACCCTTGATCCACAAATTTTCTCAGATTTAATTCTCTACTCCAAAGATAAATGGTAATCCTAGGAATAACAGGTACATTAAGTTCAGGTAAAGAAACCGCAGCTCAATTCTTACACCTAACCCTAGGCTTCAAACTTTACAACCTCGAAGACGATTCCTGGGAAGAAACCCATCCAAGTAATAAAAATCCAGGATCAGACTACTCAAGTGACCAGCTTTACCGTCAAGCAGTCGCCTCATCCGCATTGAAGCTAATCACAAAAGACCTAAATCAATCCTCAATAGTATACCCGCTAGTCCTTCCAGAAGAGTTACAAATCTTCCGAAAGCGTTGTTATTTCCTTCTAATAGGAATAGACAGTCCTGCATCAAATCGTTACCAAAACTACATAAAAAAGCACGGAAAGCCAAAAAATCTTCTTCAAGGTTTTATCTACATGGACGACCACGTATCCTTCATTTAGACAAAATTCGGACTAGACGGGTACCCTTCAAAGATAAACGAAACCCTCATGACGGCTGATCGACTCATTCAAAACAAAGGAACGACTGAGGACCTCCTGCTTCAGCTGAGTTCTCTCGACCTGCTCAACCCGGAACACGTAAGACCCAGTTGGGACACTTACTTCATTCGACTCGCTGAAATGGCCTCCACCCGCTCCGCTTGTCTTTCAGGCAAACGAGGAGCCATCATTGTCAACAACTTCAAAGTCCTCGCGACTGGGTACAATGGAACACCTGCCCAGTTCCCCAACTGTGCAAGTGGAGGGTGTAAGGCTTGTTGTCAAATGGAAATCTGTGAATGTCTTTGCATTCATGCAGAAATCAATGCTTTAATTGAAGCTGGAAGAAGTAGAACTATTGGAAGTCAACTTTTTTCTACTCATTTTCCTTGCTTTAATTGTGCGAAAAGTATTGTTCAAAGTGAAGTTGGAAGACTGGTTTTTAGTCATGAGGAAAGTTTTGATGAAGAAATTGCGAGTTTTTTGAATGATGGAGGAGTTGATGTGAAATGGCAAAGTCCTGTCGTTCCTATCAAGGACTTCGAGGTTTAAAATAAGGTAAAATTTTTGGTTTGGATAAAAATGAGATTGTTTAAAGTGATGTAATTGTCAAGTAGGATCGATTCATTGCTCGTCGTGTTCGTTGTTTCAGTTCTGGTCTACACCTGCATCATGTGGAACGATTTAAAGTAAGGCTTAGATAGCAAAGGCTACCCAATCACTGCCTGGGTTCTTACTTTTTTGATGATTTTAGTATCAGGCAGGGTGTTGCTTTTTTTCTCTCACAGGCTGCGACTTCCAATTGTGATAATGTTTCGACTTTTTTACTTCCTCCTCACGAACATCTGGGCTATAGTCGGAGTGATCTTCTACATAAAGGCAAACGAGCAGAATTCACTTACGCAAGTTTACAAGTCAATTATCATCATTTCTATTATTTTCTGCTTCGTTATTTCTTTCGTTCTTCGTCGAGGATCACTTCGGATTCCTTATCGACAAACAGAGAGACAAAGACTTCTCGTCGCGAATGACCCTGAAAGAAATTACAACATTTTAAATGATTGGACTATCAAATACCCGAAAACTGAAAAAAATGACTGCACAGTTTGTTGTGAAGAATTTATTCATAAGAAAAAAGTAGTGAAACTACCTAACTGCGGGCATTACTTTCACAAAGCGTGTATTGAAGAGTGGGTGAAAGTTAAACCGATTTGTCCTAATTGCAAAGGAGACTTGACCAACTTTTTTAATGTGGGTTGGATGAATTAGTTATTGAGTTGTAATTGATTAATGGAAGATAATCGACATGATTTTTATGGGTCTTTCAATTTGAGTACCAATGCTTCTGATGAGGAAATTCGTGTCAGCTTCAGAAGGCTCAGCAGGTTTTTACACCCTGATAAACAAGAAACTCATAACAAAAAAGTCGCTGAAGCTGCATTTTCAAGACTTCAGTTTTTGAAGGAAGTATTGACTAATCCTACCACTCGTTATATTTATGACAGGTACGGCGAACTTGGACTTTCTTTAGCTGCGAAGAGAAAGAATGTGACTAGTTTTCTCATTAATGACCTGGAAAAAAGAAAGGACCTTGATAATAAAATTCAAGATTTAGTCTTAAAGGCTCATTTTCAGAAAATGCAATCAGCTATTAACTACAGAGGAACTTGTGGAATCAGCTATTCTCTTTCGGATTACCTTGACAGTTCAAAGACCTTCAAATCAACTCCTTGGTCTGAAAAGTTTTCTTTTTCTTCTCTTAGTCTGAATGAATGTGTTCGTTTTCATCTGACGTCAAGACTTTTAGGAGACCTTGGATTTTTTTTACATGCGAATGAAAATGACTCGTCACTTGACCTGACAGGGAAGTTGGCTTATCGATTTGATTCAGGGATATTAGCGCAATGCAACTACCAGGTAGGGAACTCGATTACCTCTACATACACATTAAGCAAGACGATAGGAAATGTGAATTTTTACTTGCAAGCAAGTTTAGCGAATTCTGTGATTACTCCGAGTTTCACTGTGATGAGAATGTTTGATAATAACAAGTCTGTTAGAATGGACTTAACGGCTGGGAATAATCCTTCCGCTAGTCTCAGCTTGGATCATGTTGTTAGTGATAAATTCAAGACTTATTATAAATTTCATCAATTTCATCATGATGCAGAACTGGAAACTGGATTGTCTTATAAGATTTTTAGATTTCTTACTGTTAGACTTGGGAATAAAATTACTAGTAAGATTGTTGGGAAGAAAAATTTATTGATTTTTACACCGAATTGTGGATTTTCTACGAAAATCAATGGGTTTATGTCTTTTGGATATGGAGTTGAGTCGGATTTGAATGGAGTTTCGGTTTATGCTAAGGCAAAGCGAGGACACTTCGCATTACAAGTTCCAATCCGCCTAAGCAAATTCATAACTCCTAAAACCCTACTAATCTGCACAGGTGGTGCTCTAATCGCAACTCTCCTCTCCTACATACTCGGCAAATCAATCTCCAACATTTCAGGTTCATTCAGCAAGTCAGAGACATCAAAATTCAAAGAACTAGAAAAATACCAAGAGCAGCTTCAAGTCCTCCAAGAAATAAAATCAATGATAAAACCTCACCGTCAACAAGAGAAGTCAAAAAACGGTCTAATAATCCAAAAAGCCTTTTACGGCAAAGTCTGGCAATCCTTATCACCAGGTCCCTCTTCCAAAGTAATCGACGTAAAATGGGTGTTACAAGGGCAGGTAGAAGACTCACGACTCTTCCTACGTCCAGGTCAACTAAGTTCACTTTCAGGAATTTTTGACCCTTGTTCAAATTCAGTTCTTTTCATTCAATACCAGTTCGGTTCAATGATAAGTGAATGTTTTTTCAAGAATGACGAGGCGATAGTGATTCCTTAATTATTACTATTTTCTATTGTTCTCTTAAGAGTGATCTGAAAAGGTGACAAAGAACGGTAACAGAATTGAACACTGTTCAAGGTTTCCATTGAAACACTTCGGTACTTCGTCGCCTTCGGGGACTTCTCCTTGATGAACCTTCTTTGAGGACTTGCATTAGGCACCCGGGCAGGACTTTCTGGTTGTTTTTTGACTTGCTTCACAGTTTTAACTGACTTTCCTAGGGGTGAGTCACTTTTTCTTCCCATTTGTTTTACCCTTGCGACTATTGTTTGCATTTGAGGCTTGTCAACGGAAACGGATTCGAATAATGCAGGCTCTTCAAATGTTTTTGTTTGAAACTTGGTTTCTTTTAGGTTTAGACAATCTTCTAACATTTGAATGTCTTGCTCTAGTTCAATCATTTCTTCTTCGCATAAAGTCTTCTGGTCTTTTGGAATTTCTTTTGATTTTATTGAACTTAGAATCTTCATCTCGGCTTTTTCTGCTAGTTTTCTTGAACGAGTTGATATTGTTGGCTTTTTTTGGACTTCTTTTAGCTCGGCTTCAATTTTTTGTTTACGCATTTCTTCTAGTTTGCGTTCTACTGACTTACGCTTTTGGATTAGACGGTTTGCTGTTGTTATGGTTTTTTCTGGTGATTTTGATGAGCATGGGTTCACTTGAGTTAAGGGAGTTTTTGCTTTTTGTTGTGAAGTTGAACGTTTTGATGACTGTTGTAGGGGAAGGTTGTAGTTTTTTAACGGGTCTGAGATTTCTGGGATTTTGCTTGACCTTTATAAGTGTTACTTCATATTTAATACAGGTTTATTAGTGATAAGGACTTGAATGTAGAGAAATTAGAAGTGAAGTATAGGTCAGTTTAGACATCATATCAACTAAAGATTGATGTTTAACTTAAAATTAATACTAAATCATATTTATAATAAAAAGACATGGATTTAGACACGTCGATCATTGAATTCTTAATGATATGAGAATTGATCAGTCATTTTATTGATCAACTACATTAGCTAATAAAGAATAAATGAAGTTGGCGAAGTAAATATGACTGAATCACAATTAACACTTTCATATAATTACACTAAACTCAGCTTGTCAAAAATCTCTGAACTAGCAATAACTCACTCAGAAATCAAAATACCCTCCATAATTACCCAAAAATATTAAAACTGAATACAAACCATACAAGCCTTAACAATACCTCCAAAAACTCAGTAAACTCACCAAAGAATAATTCCCCATTCAAATATAAACAATCCACATCAAACATTCCTCATTCACAAACACCTCAATAAAAAATTATTTCAACCAAATTAAACAATAAAAAACCCAATAAAACCAAAACCAAATCCCACCTCCAAACCCCCAACCCATCTAATTCCTCACCAAAAAACCCAATCCCAATTCCTTCAACCTCCCTAAAAAAAAATGCAATTCCAAAAACCAAATCCCAAAAAACCCGTCCTTAAAAGCCATTAATTCAAGTTTCTCATCAAATTCCAATCCTTCATACCCGAAGTAATAATTATGGAATCCTATTTGCAAAAAGTATTAAGATTCAAAGTTCCTTCAGAAACATCTCAAATAACAACGAAGCCAAGTCTTGACGAAGAAGAAACAAAATATTCCTTAAAAACCGAATCAGTGAATTTCAACGATTCCGTTCTGAACGACTCGCACGATTCACTAACAGATTCAATGAGCGAGGGTCCAGAGTCGAACTTCATCCAAAAGGTTCCAGTCCTGAGTTGCGTCCCAGCCCGTCACAGCAGCCTTCAACAAACTTTAGACTTTTTGAAGGCAGTTAAGTCAGACAGTGGAGAAGTTGCGAAATTTCTCCTGGAAAAGAATTCAAATGGCGATCCAGTCATCGACATCAACTGTGTAGACAGTGAGGGTGATTCAGCCCTGCACATCGCAGCAGGGTTGAACTTGTTGAAGACCTGTCAGATGATTTTAGACTATTCCGAGCCACAAATAAACATCAGGGATAAAAACTTCCAAACCCCGCTTCATGTCGCTTGCTTTAAAGGACATCTTAAAGTTGCGCAGTTACTTGCTAGGTCTGGAGGTGATATCAATGCCATTGATATGATTGGGAATACTCCTTTGCATCATGCTTGTCTTCAGGGACATGGACCGGTCGTCGCTTGGCTACTTACAAGAAGTCCTGGCCTTTGTATTAAAAATAACTCGGGGAAGACGGCTGAAGAAGTTTCAGATGAAATCATCTTGGCACTTTTTCATAAGTACCTCAAAAATACCATCGCCTTGCCCGGACCGAGTATTTCTCAAGGATTGAAAAATGAAGCGAAAAGGGTCAGAATCAATGAAAAACGTGAAAATAGAGTTAATTGGGAGATGTTTAATGGAATCTGCCAAATTGGAAAAGGAAGCTTTGGAGAAGTTTATCTGGTTTCTAAAGTTGGAAGTGAAAAACTATTTGCTATGAAAGTTTTAAAGAAGGAAAAAATCATGGCGCATAACTTGATTAGATATGCACTTACTGAGCGTAATGTGCTGACTTATATTCGCCATCCTTTTATCGTTTCGCTTAAATTCGCATTTCAGTCAAGTGAAAAGTTATTCCTAGTACTTGACTACTGTCCTGGAGGTGACTTAAGCTCCAGGTTGTTGATTGAGAAAAGATTCACTGAACATCAAGCAAAGATTTATATTTGCGAGATTCTTTTAGCTCTTGAAGAACTCCACAAAAGAGACATCATCTTCCGTGACTTAAAACCTGACAACATCGTTCTTGACAAAGAAGGCCACGCAATGTTAACCGACTTCGGCCTCTCTAAAGAAGGAGTCTCAGACCAAACCGGCGCTAAAAGTTTTTGCGGTTCAGTCGCTTACCTAGCGCCGGAGATGATAAAGCGAAGTGGTCACGGAAAAGCAGTAGACTGGTACCTTCTCGGAGTGGTTTTATATGAAATGCTGGTGGGAGTGCCTCCTTATTTTTCTTCTAACAAAGACGAGTTGATGAACAACATTCAACGAGGAAAGCTAAAAATGCCTACAAGTCTTTCAGTCGAGGCCCGAGAACTTATCAAGGACCTGCTCATCAGAGACCCTACTAAACGACTTGGGGCATTCAGAGACGCAGAAGAAATAAAGCAACACGTTTTTTTCAAAGGTGTTGACTGGGAAGCCGTTTTTAGAAGAGAGCTGAAGCCGCCTGCGGCGATTATTTCGCAGACTCCAGCTTCTAGGATCCCTCCAGATCGACTTTTCGGCGACTTGACCTGCTCTGAAGCTAGTCGAGTGAAGAGCTGGACATTTGTCGATGAGGATAACTTATAATTAGTAGGTAGATAAGATGTATTAATAATTAAAATACTGAGATTTTATTACACAAATTACTAGATAATGATTTTTAACTAAGACCTTGAGGGTTCCCTTCAAGCAGGATCTGACCTGGCTGAATCTCAACTGAAACATCAGGGAAGTAAGAAATCAGAACATCTGGAAGCAAGATGCCTGAACCGAACAGTTTCGAAGAGAGAAAAGAACGCAGGAAGAATTGAAGACCTTTCGCAAAAGCTCGCAAGTTTTCCATGTCTGGCTCTGTACTCAAGTGGTTTTCAGAAAGGTTGATTTGACTGAAGACCAACTTTGTCACACTTCCAGTCATCAGCCCGTTATTCGCTGATAAAGTCACTTCTAAGTCCAAGTCAATCAGAAGACTCAGGACTTTAGAACTGCTTGTTTCGAGGTTGCAAGAGACGTGAAGAGAGCTTTCAATGTGATTCGGGTTTAGTGTTAAATCAAGACTTTCTATTTGGGTGCAGGTCATGGTGCAAGGCGTGTCTTCGCCGAAGTCCTCAACGATTGAAGGGAATATCGAGTTTAAAGAACTGGTTGTTAGTTTTGCGCCAAGGGAATCACTGGATAACTGGAAAGGCTGAGCTTTGAATTGAGCCAAGGCCAGGGTGTTAACTGTGTACTCGCTGATGTACACTGCCATGGTTTCTTTACTTTCAAATAATAACTTTCCAGGACTTTCCACGTTTATCTCGTATTCAGGCCCTGCCCTGATAAAGGTGCCATCGATTCTAGCCTCTAAGCGACTTGGAGAGATTGAAAGAGGTTCAGTGATTCTTGAGTTAAGTAAAAGCCAAGGTCCTAAAGAGACCCAAGAGTTTTTATCTAAACTTGGCATTTTCTTTAAAAGTGACTCAACAAGGTTATTCAAGAAAGAGTTCATTTCTTTTTCAATGTTTTTCTTCAGTTTTCGGTTAACTGCGTCTAAAATCCAGTTCAAAGCTCCACTGGCAGGGTTGTCATCTAACTCAATCAGAATCTTATCAATAGAAAACTCGCACTTATTAAGCTTTAGTGCTTGTTTCATGTCAGTTGTCACTAAAAGACTTGTAATGAATGAAGCTTGAGAGACTATTATTTTCGCGTCTCCCTTTTGGAGGACTTTTTTACTGCTGTGGCTTTTTAAGCTCCAGTCAAATCGGAGATTAATTAAAAGGTCTGGGATGTTTAGGACTACTTCTCGTGAAGACTTGAATGTGAGGCCTGTGCTTTCAGTGACAAGATTTATGTCTTTTATGAAAATGTTTTCTATTGTCAGGTCAGTCGACATTCCTTTGCTGCTTACGACAGGCATTTCGAATCCAGGCAAAACCATTGCTTTTAAGGCTTCTTCAATCTTCGGAAGAGTTCCTTTTAGAACTGAATTCACGATGTCAGGAGTGAAGCCCACGAGGATACCTGGATCCGCGAGAGACAAGACAAGAGTGATGCAAACGACGAAGATTTTAGCCATTTTTTCAACTTCTAAACTATTAATTATTCTGTCTTCACTTTTGCGGCGTGGTCTAAACTCAAGTCAAGTCTGAAGCTGATGATCAAGACTAATAACGAGACAAATACGTAAAAAGAAAGAATCAGTGGCTTGTAAACTAAATCATTATGCTGAGCCCTGTAAGCTACTTGGAAAGGTTTTCTATGAAAGTCCATCACATTTTTCTTTTCCAAAACAAGCACGGGTTTCCCTTGAAAATCCAAAAACGAGTAGGTAGTCTCAAAGTAAGTTTTATCCACATCAAACGGCAAAAAGTGAGAAATATTCGAGCTTCCTTCAGGGAGTACAATTTTGACGGTCATTTCCTCTGCAATAATTTCCTTGAAAGGGAATCCAAAAGTGATATTAAGCAAGAACTGTTCACCATTAGACTTCAAAAAGTACTTAGTCGGCAAGTTATACCCGATGTTAAAGGTGTCCTTCCACCCTCCCATGATAGGGAACCTCGGATTAATAGACAGATGAACATAGCTTGAATGTTGTTTAGCATTGGAAGTGCTGACATTGCCAACATGGTCCCTGTAATACAATCCCCAAGCACTTCTGGGCAAGATGGCTTCCAACTGCTTCAAGGCATTAACAGCGGAGTTCCTATATCGATTCGAGTAGTCAAACCTCGAAAACTCGCCCTTGACCTCAGCGCCCCTGTTGACAAGAGTGTACCAGTCACTGACAGCGATGTTTCCCCAATGCGAGACCTCGATTTCCCTTGTCACTTTCGTGAAATAAGGAATCGCACTGGGACTCTGGTAATGAACTCTCAGTTCAAACTCAGAGAAACTCTTCAAGTCACTCACAGGGCCGTATTTCAAAGTCTTTCCTTTCAAATCATAAGGAAATTCACTGGTCTTCGTATAAGACTCTACTTCAGAACTCGGGAATTTTACTGTAGTGACTGCTTGTTTTGTTGAGTATTGACTTAAAAAATGCACATTGTCCACAAAAAGCATCAACTGAGGGTCAAATATTCCGATTTTCTTAGGATAAGGCAACATCTTCTGGGCAAAGTACTCCTCAATCACCAGGTCTGTCGGGGTATTTGCAGTGATTCCGCGAGTCACTAGGACCTTAAGAATCACGAAATTTTTGAAGTTTTCTTGAAAGTCAACTTTCAGCAGATTGTCACTGTCGCCGCTGAGAAAAGCTCTGATGTTGGAGAGTTTTTCGTAGTTTTCCTTTGACATCGCGTGGTAGTATTTCGAGACTGTCGACTTGGACCTGTTCTCGATTCTGACTCGGTTGACTACTGAGGTGTAGTGGCCTGTTAAATCGATTTCACGCTCCGCTGACAAGTTGATAAAAGTCTCAGTATCCAGAGCTGAGGAGATGGAAGTCAATAACAACAACCACATTTGATTATGAAGGGAAAATGGAAACTTGAAGATTGGGATTAGAGGGTCATTTTGAGGTAATAATTATGGGACATGCTTGTGGAAAACCACGAGAAAATCAAAGTATTTTTCAAGATGTGGTCATTGATATCTCGTCTATTGAGAAAGGAGAGCTTTATAAGGACTCTCAGCTGCTTAACTCTGAAGACTTGACGAAAATCCTGGAATCATCTAGAATTACTTTGAGAACTAATGATAATAGCTACTCAGCACATTTGAATCAAGGGATTTGCTCTTATTTTTTAGGGTATTCAGAAGCTGCTGAGAGTCATCTGCTAAAATCAAGGCAATTGTCCAAGTCTTTTGAGTCTTCTTACATCCTGGGTCTTATCTACCTGCAAAAAAACGACTTGAAGCAAGCGCAACAGTTTTTAAAGCACAGCTTGTCAGAAGTCCCAATGGTTTTCGTTTATATCAGGCTAGGGGAGGTCCTGCTGAGGAGGAACAAGTATGAAGAAGCGAGGAAGTTCGCGAAACAAGGACTGACTCAATTTAAAAACGACGCTGAACTACTGAGCATTGTTGGAATGTCTTACATGCCTAGCAACTTAGGAAAGGCAAGCAAGTACTGCCAGAAGTCAATCAAAATCAACCCTAATCTCTTCAAGCCCTACATCAACCTGGGCGACATTGAAAAAGCTCAGGAAAACTACGAAAAAGCAGAAGAAATGTACAGATCTGCATTAACCAAAGCTAATATTTCTCAAAAAGGCTTTACCCAGTTGATGCTTTCTCTTCTTCACTTTCAAACAGGAGATCTATCAAAAGCGATTTCTTTCTTTAAAAAGTCTTTTAAAACCAACCCGAACTTAGAAGAAATAATGCTTAACAAAGGTTTCGACTTACTTCTAAAAAACACGATTTTCCAAAAGGCCTTAGACCAGATGCAGGTTGAAAACTATTTCGAATGTCAAGAAACACTTCGACCACTTTACAGAAAAAACAAGAAAAGTATTCCAATCATTTTTTTCTTAGGAATCTGTCATTTTCACCTTCAAAACATGTCAAAATCAAGACATTTCCTTCGAAAAGTGCTGAAACTCTCTGAAACCAGTGCAAAAAACGAGGTAAACGACTTATTTATCCTGAGATCTGAAGACCTGATCTCCACTCACTTCACAGAAACCCCTGAACCTGCTCCCGTCGACATTTCAGACAAGCCAAGTGAAAGTCTTGACCAAGTCGAAGAAGCTGAAGAAGAGTTAATCACTCAAGAAGGCAACTACCCGAATTTCCAAGAAAATCTTAAAGAAAGTGAAGCGATCGACGAGGAAATAAAAGAAATAAAAGTCGAATCCTCTCCTCCCAAGTTAATTCCAAGAACAATAAAAAGCAACTCTTTGCGACAGTTCGCGAAAAGTGCAGACCCTGAGCCTGAAAAGAACTGTTCGATATTTTGAATAGTGTAACCTAGATTAAATTAAAAGTACCGAGAAAGGACCAACTTCTGCCCTTCGTCAATGGTTGAAGTCAGAGAGTTCAAAAGCTCAGGGTCAACTTTACTGAACGATTCTTTCACGAAACTCTTATAGTCCAGGTCTTCAAATAACGAGTCGTAAAACTCATCCGCGTCAGTCTCAAATAAGACTTCATCATCATCGTCATCTTCGAAGTTTCCTCTGATTTTTTCAATGATTTCTGCAGCGTTTTTGTTGAACTCCTCAGCATCGACGAAAGGTGAATCAATTTCTTCTCTGTCGTCATTTTCAACGATTAAGACGAGTTCGACAAGTCGTTTGAAGAGAGCTGCCGAGTTTTCCAAGGATAAAGACTTAGGAAAAGCCCGGGCGAGAGGGAATAAAGAAGCCAGGGCGACGATGATTTGAATGCGGGAGAGTTTTTCTTTGAAGAGCTTCAGGTTGTTTAAGGAGTAGTTGAGAAGTGGCTTGAAAATGTCCTGATTTTCGAGGAGGGAAAGAGAAGCTGAAGGGTCAGACCAGAGACTCACGTAAACAACTTGACAAGCGATTGCTTTTTCTTTGGGAATTTCTGAGGTTTGCACGATTTCGAACATCCGGGTTAGGATTAGAGGCAGGAGGTGGTTTATTGATGAACGAAAATGCTCAAATGTGCAGATTATAAGCCGACTGGATAGAACTACGAGAGAAGTGTCTCGGCAGGTCAGGGATAGTAAAAACTTTAAAAGATTTTCTAGTTCTAATATGTTGCCTTGTAGGTACTTTCCGATGAAATTTGCAAGGACTGGGAAAATCTCTTCATGCTTTTCACAACCGTAAGGAGAAGCTTCTTGAAGACTTTCTACTACTAACTTGAAACAATGGTTTAAGTGGTTTAGACTTCCAGCAGGTGTCGTGTAAAGCATTTGTGCCAGGGTGTTAAGTCCTTCTTCCATAAAAGCCGAGCCTTTTTCACTGAGACTATAACTTAAAGCTGGTTCAATCACGAGACTTATTTTTACCACTTCTTCCACTTTATCTGAAACCGTTTCTAATATCTTCTGAATCGTGTTTAAAACAGAAACTGCAGCCATCGCAGAGTCGTCATCATCAGAAACTCCTTCTCGAGACACAAGTCGCATAAAGTTCGCTGAAAGTTCCTTCGACAAGTCAACTGCGAAGGGCAGTACTTGTTCTGAGTACTGCGTTACAATATCTTCCAAAGCCTCAATCACTTCTTCACTATCAATTTCATTGATAATATCCAAGTAAATCTTCACCACGCCACTAATCTCTCCAGAAACTCGATTTTTCGCGATTTCCCAAGAAAGGACTTTGGGAAGGCACACCGCTGCTTCGAACTTGACAGGAAGAGCAGGGTCTTGCACTAAGAAGCAGATTTTTTCAAGTACTTGTTGTTGATGCTGTAGATTAGTGAAGGAAATCGATGAGAACTGTCCATACACCCAGCATGCTTTTGCCTTTAAGAAGCCGACATTGCTTGAAAGTTCTGGAAAGATGTGAGTGGAAAGCATTGACTCGATCATTGTCGATAAAGAGTCCTCAGACCGAAGAATACTTGAAACACTTCCAACTTGTGTCATTAGAGACTCTTTTGTGATTGGAGGCAGTTGGTTTGAGAGTGAACTGCTGAGGTAACTTAGGAATTGTTGAAGGTACCCGTGACTGCACATTGACTCAAGAAGATCAAGACAAGCGTTGCCAGCTGAGTAGTAAACTGAGGACAGGTCAGAGCTTCTTCGGATGTACTCAATCGGGTTTTCATTCCAAAGTTCCTCGTCATACGGCGTCTTTGAAACTGTTGGGGTGATGATCTGAGTGATGAGACTGGGAATCACTAAGTCACCATTTTCTAGTTTTAAAGAAATGAGGTACTCACAAGTCGCTGAGAATTTTATGGACTGGTTTAAGTATTTGATGTAATAGTTCAAAGAAATGTCTGGAATGAACAGAGTTCGTGACTGGAACACGTGAATCACGGTTAAGTCAAGGAAGACTTTCACCCATTTATCAGTAAAAAGCTGTCCAATCATCACATTCGCCCCGATCTGAGCTTTGTAGTCATGATACCTGCTGAAAAAACGATGAACTATCTGAATAACCCACTTCATCGCCTGGTACTTTGGCTCTTTTGTCTTCGTCTCCTGCTCATAATGGTCAAGAATTTGAATCTGGTCATAACCAAATGTCAATATCTGCCGAAAGCCTTCAAACCAAGCCTCAAGTTTCTGTTCATTAATCAAATCTCCAAAGTAATCCAGGTAAAAACTAACCCAGAAAATCTGAACAATTAAATTTAAATGACAAAAATGCCCTCCAGGGATAAGTTTGCCCATTAATTCCAAGACCTTATCAAAAAATCTAGAAATTATCGGCTTTAAGCCGACTCTTTTCTCACTGATGACATACTCGTACCTCTTCGTAAGCTGGAACAAAGCATTGAGCCCTGCATAGACATCATCCAGACTATCAGAAGCCAGAGACACTTCAACTTGATTTAAAATTCCATCCAAGTTCTTTTCATGTCTTCCAATGACATAAGCAATCTCTTCAAACTGGGCTCGAATCGGTTCCTCAACTGAGAATTTCAAGCATTTGACAAGATTTTCCTTGATAAGTTCTTTATCTGAATCACTTAAAGTACTATCTTTCCACTTCTTGCATTGATTTTTTAGAAGAATCGATGCAAGTTGTCTAATGTGGGCAGAGTAAGACAGGTTGAACAAGATTTGAACAAGTTGGACTCCGAACCCAGCTGAATTTTTGATGGACTCTAGAAAAGCTTCGGCGTTTCTGCGAGTTTCATTGTCAGTCTGGGTGCAGTTGAACAGAGCTTGAACGATTTGTTCTTCCATTTATGAACCATTAGAAGAAAGGAGAGTTTAGGTTACAGGCTAGTCTCTTTGAGTATCGGACAAGATGTTTTTCACGGGGAATCCTTGGAGTTCCAGGTAGTTTGAATGGTTTTTTAGAAGGTCTGTTATTTCTTTCTTCGCCCTGCTTAGTTTCACCTCTTTATCAGTCAACATGTGCATCAACAGTCGTTGTTTCATCTCTTCTTTCCGTAGATCCATTTGAAGTTTACTTTCTTTTGCCTTGTTTTCTTGGTTTTCTTGCGTCCAAGTCCCAGACTTCCAGTCAAAAGTTGCCCCGATGGCTCTTAATTCAAGGTTGTGAAGTTCTTCACTGTTCTTTTTATCTATTTCTGTTTTTTTTGGAAAGACGATCGACATTTATATTGTTATCTATTGAAAATCACTGGGGTTCAACTGAGAAAAGCCATTTTGAAATAACTTCAAAGCTTGAAGTCCTTCAAAGTTCCCGTCAAAGGAGTTTTCCAGTTGAAAGATTTGGTTTTTCGTGTTTTCCAGCAAGTTCTGAAAATGCTGAATTTGGTCAATTAAAGTTGACATTCTTTCTTCGGACTCCGGCGGTTTCTCGTCGTTCACCTCACATTTGACGGCGATTTCAGGGTCTTGTCCTTGTGCCTTCATTTTTCTGATGGTTGAGTAAAACCGATTTTTTATTGAGTTCTCAGTTCGACCTTCAAGGCACCTGGCGATGACTGTCCACTTAGGACCTAGAGTTTGAAACATCTGGAAAATAAGAGCGTCTTCTTCTTCTTTCCATTCACCTTTCTTTACGTTTGGACAGAGAATGTTGAACCATCGTTCTCTGCATTGTTTTCCACTTCTTCCGTTTATGTTTCTGGCACAGTTGGACCATTTTTGAGCACCGTGAGACTCTACCCATTGTTTGAGGATTAAGTCCTCGTGGGTCGACCAGGGACCTTTCACTAGGCCGGGCTTTAAGATTTTAGACCAGCGGTGAAGACATTGGATTGGCGAACGGCCTTTGACTCTTTCTGAGATGTGTTTCCATTGTTTTTCGCCGAAATCATTAATAGCAGCTCTAAGCAAGTCATCCTCCTCCTCAGTCCACTTGCCATGCTTTCCTTCTTCTTGTGACATATTGAAACGGATAATAAATAATATCCGTTAGTCTCTCTAATTATCTAAAATATTAAGTCCTCATCTTTGTTATCAAGTTGTCCAGACTTCGAATCATCTTCCTTCAGCGACTCACTAGCTTTTTGCGCCCTTTCTTTTTCAATCAGTTTTTTCTTATTCTCCTGAACTTTCTTCAACATGAAAAAGTCTTCACGTTCCATTTCATCTAACTCACGTATAATATAACTGATATATCCTTGAAATTTCGGAATTACTACATTTTCAAGAGCATTCACTCGACGACTTGTAATTCTGATGACTTCATCTAAAGTATGATAGCTGACTTGCAAGCCAGCGATTTTAATAAGTTTGACCAACAACTTCTCAAATTCCTTTTTCGTGTTTTGAATGGCAAGTCCTCCTCCAGTGATTCCTAAACTTCTCGTCGGGTCCTCGATTTGTTCCTGTCTTGATTTGAACTTGGGCAGGTAAATGCCTCCCTTTTGCTCCAGCAGCATTTCGACTTGACTTGAAGAACGCTTGACAGTGTCGGCTAAGGTCTTGCCGAAGTCTCCAGCGCCCCACTGAGCTTCAGTGAGAAGAAAGACGGAATTTTTCATGATTTTTCCGATTTTTTTCTTATGTTTGATGAGAGCGGCCATGACTTCACTGAACTCTTTTTTGAGACCTTCAAGTTTGCGCTTGAGTAAAGAGTGTCCTTTGGAGGCTCCGATGAGTTTGCCTTTCCACATCTGGAGCTGACTTCGATTGGCGTTGACCCTTGTTGAAGACATTTATGATGGTTTAACACGAGTTATTATTAGGGCTATTGCTGGGAAGAGGACTTGTAGAATATTCTGAAAGTGATGAACATTACAACACTTCGAAGACTGGTACGAAGGTGGATGTGGTAAACGACTATCAGAGCCAAGCCGAAGAGAAGGTTTAAAATAACTCCTATTGCCAGGTAGTTCCATTGGAGAAGGATTTTTTCACTGTAGTCTCGGCAGATCTTTCGGAAGGAGTTGATGTTTGAAGTGATGGAAGAGACGTGAAGGTAGTGGGTTACTGAATAGTTGAAATTAGAGATTTTTGTCAGTTGTAAACCGTATTGTTCCGTCATCAGAAGGTTTTTTATTTCTGAGTATAGACCTCCTTTTAAGGATGAGGAGCAGAGGGAATCACAGGTCGTGTCGAGAAGAAAGGACTGGGATTCCTTGTCTTTCATGTTCACCCGAAAGTCAGTTAAAATTCTTAGTATTCGGTCTCCAGCTTCGAAGACTTGTGACTTCATGTCGCCTCTGAGGTTATGCTCAGACATCAGAGAATCATAAGAGTAATTCGGAAAATCATTTAAAAACTCTTCAGTCGACCAGAAGTAACTCAAGTGCACGTAGTAGTTTATTGTCATTAAACCTTCTCCAGTATATATCGCAAGCTGATCATTCAGCTTGGTTGCTGGAAAAGTCACACAAAAGTTCACAATCAGAAAATAAATCACTAAAACCATGAAAAAAAGCAAAGCAGAGATTTTCCATTTTTTTTTTATTTCAGGTTTTCGATTTCTGCTCGTGTTTTTAACTTCTCTGATTTCATGATGGTAAATTTTTAGTCTTTTCACGATTGACTCAGAGATTTTTATAAGTTTTTCCTTTTTAAGTCCTGTGATTTCACGAAGGATGTCCTTGTAGGACTTTCCTACTTTTCGTAATTGGGGAAACAAGGTGATGATAAGTAAAGCTGCTAGGAAAAGTTGAGGCAGGACAATGATGATCACCAGGTACTTTTCAGCAGTGGCTTTAGAAGAAATGAACTTTTCACAAATAAAATGAAGATTTTCACTGAACTTTTCAATGAGAGATCCATGACCATTGGCAAACAAGAAAAGAAAATCGTCATTTTTCCAATATTCAGAAAAGTAAAACGATTTCGCACTTTTAATGAAAAGTCTGACCCCTTCTTCCAGGGAAGTTTTTCCATTTCTAATCGATTTGCTGTGAAAAATCAAGATATTCACTATTTTTTCATTGAATAAATTGTTTTCGCTGATGAACTTGCTGGAGTCGACTTCTTCGAGAAGACTGTCGAGGTCTGATATGGACTGGTTTAAAAAAGACCTGAATGTGGTTTTGAATGATTCAGGAAGGAGTCCGAGATGAACAAGGCTCAGCATTCTTGCTTCCATTGTAATGTCCTGCATTGTTGAAAGCATGTCGGAGTACTTGCTGATCATGACCGAGTCACGAAATGACCGGACATAAAAAACAATGCAAACTAAAGACCCGGCCATGCTTAAAACACTCAGCAAATAAATGACCACCAAGATCAACTTGATGCAGGTCTTTCGGGTGGTAAAAACAGTCAAAATCTCATTGTTGTCTTTTTTCGCTCTTTTCGATAAACTAAATGATTCAGGCTCGTAGTCGTATTTTTTTGACTCTATTGTTGAGTCCTTCATTGAAAGATTCGAAGCTTTTTCAGCGATTTTATTCTTGCTGTAGTGAGTTGAGTCAGAAATCTGGACTATGGTCAAAGAATGTTTTCGTTTTATTGTCTCCATCAAAGAGTTCTGACGAAAAGCCGCTCGTGAAAAGTTCCTGACTGTTAAAAAAATGTATTCTAAGTGCTTATAACGAAAGGTCTTTGAAGTGATGTCCATTTTGCCAGTGGTACTGAAAAGTTCATAAGAAAAACTTGAATCTTCTTTGTACTTATTTTCGAAATTCGGTAAAAAATAAGAAATTTTCTTGTTAAGCAGAAGAGAAATTGAGGACTTGTTGTTACTTCCTAGCACTTTACCCACGAAGTTCCTGGAAACGTTGAGAATTTTGAAGTTTTTTTCGATTACAATCAAAATTTCATTCAGTGGGCGGATAGTGAGCAAGAGACACTTCTCATCTTTCCAGTCAATAGGGATCAGGTAAAGGTCGATATCAATGAAAAAGTCTTCGAAATCAACAAAACATCTAAAACATTCTCTTAAAACTTCAAAATCACTCATTTTTTCAAGTTTCTTTAAAAACAAGTCATGAGCAGTTTTTTGAAAAGGTCCAAAAATCAGGTCTAGAAGGTTCTCGGAGACTGTTTCTTTGTTGATATGCAAGATGTCAATGAACTGCTGGTTAAACTCAATGATCCTGCCGTAGTCTTTCTTATTCGAAGTAAAAACGCAGTACCCTGTATCCTTATCAAGAAGCCAGAATATCTTCGAGTCATTATAAAGATCATTCGACATGTTCCGCGCAAGGGTCAGGTACTTGTTTCCTTTGCTATCATTTAAAATATTAAGCAGAAACGAGCCGTATAACTCAAGATTTTCTTGACTTTGGTAATCTTTCATCAGTTTCGAGTAGACTTGCAAGCACTTTTCAAAGACTTTCATCAAATTATTTAACTTTTTCTTGATTTTTTCCAGGTTTGGGTAGTTTTTATGAAGTTCTGTGCAAAGTCGTAGTAAAGTCCTGCAGACTTTCAAATCGTTTTTCTTGCATTTGCTGGTTAAGACGAAGTACTCGGAGTAAAAATGCTCGAGAATCCGAAAGTCAAGGACTATCAACTCAATTTTTTTCATTTGAATTAAGCAGAAATAGCTGGAATCGCTTAGATGATGGAAAAAAATGTTGTAATAAGCACGCTCAGGACGGTCCAGGTAGATATAAAACAGACTGGAAGAAACCATTAAACTCCCAGCTTTAATTTTCAGTTTTTCCTCATAAAATTTCTCGATTTTTAAACAAGTTTCATTGATAAAGTCGTCAAGATCTGCGGAAATAGTTTCTTTCTTTTCAGCTTCGAATTTCTCTATAAAGTAAAGGTTGATAAAATCAACTTGCCATTCAAAATTAATTTCTTTTAAACATGAAACTGTTATTTTCTGTCTTTGTCGTTTAGCGAATTGGACAATTAGAAGTAAAGCTGCAGGAGAAAAGAAGATCATTAAAAAAACGACAATAGTTGAAGAGCCGATGTTGTAAGCGACTAAGTACCCGAAGCTCATGATGAGACTAAAGGAGTAGGAAGATGCTAGCAGTGCATTTGTTTTGAAACTGTAGTAAGGCTGCTTCATTACCAGGGTGTGCACCAGAGTTCCATGAAGAATGACTCTGATGAAATTCTGCCAGACTTCTTTCTCTTCTAAGACAACATTAACTGTAGCCATTAAGAAGGAGTTGCCTATCAAGTTGACTTCTCCGATCAGGTTTGAACAAGCAAAAATATGTTTTTGGCGAAATTGGTAACTATTCACAGAAAAGTATAACAAAAATATTCCTGTTTCAAATATCAAAAAAATCACAAAGATCAAACTGTACCCTCCAAGCCATGTCGACGGCCCTGGTTCACTCAGGGATGGAAAAAGTGTCACTTTTATTGACCAAAGCAAAATGGTCATCATTGGCATTAGTAAAAGACGAAAGGTTACCGGGAATATCAGGTTGATGCTGAAGGTTACCCAGTATGATGATCTGCTTGATGTTTTAATTTTGTGCATTTGAAGAAGAATAAGGAGTAAAGGTAAGGTTATAATAATGTAGGAAACTATTATAAAATAGTTTGGTAGACCTGAACGAATTGAAAGCTGATCTGGGGTTAGATATACAAATATTTGGAAAATGACAGAAAGGCTTGTTGTTTGGAAAATTTTAGCTTGGAATATGTATGAACTGTTGAAAATTGATAGAAATATCGGAATTGAGTAAGATACTAGTCTTTGGACGCTTGAATTAAAATGTTCTCTTTCGATTTGAATTTTTAGTAGGTAATGTTGCAGCTTGTTTAATGTCTTTAACCATTCTTTAAGTGTATGGGTTTCCTTCATTTATTTGTATTGAAATATGTTTTATTGTTATTTCTAGAGAGAAGATGATCTTTGATTGATTTTAATATTTTTTTTGGGTTTGTGATGATAAACAGAAGAATATCCAAGCTGTAAGCGAAAATCTTGAATGAAAAGAATATAAAGGAATGAAATTGATTAATCGAATATGAAGATTGAAATTTCAAAATCATCAAAGTGATTATACTTCAAGTTTTATAGTAAATATAGAAGATATATTTAGCTTACAAAAGATTGGAATAGATATCACTCTTACAATCGTAAAAAACTTTATACAGCATGTTGATACTTAATCATTTTTTAGCCTGTTCAAGGCATTATAAAAAATAATTAATTTCTCAAATGCATATGCTTCAAAAGCCAGAAAAAGGCAAAATCCTAGTAAAACTTGAACTTCACATATATTTACTGAATTAATAATATATGGCTTCTATTAAGACGATTAGTCTCTCAGATAAACCTATGAACAACAAGTCTTTACTCAAATTAAGCTCCACACAAACTCCCGGCATTCTAAACAGAAGATACTCACAACTTCGAATAACAAGAACGATTTTAGAAAAGCCCATCGCGAAACCAGCATCAAAAAATC
Organism: Stentor roeselii; assembly: GCA_006503475.1. Taxonomy (NCBI): domain Eukaryota; phylum Ciliophora; class Heterotrichea; order Heterotrichida; family Stentoridae; genus Stentor; species Stentor roeselii. The sequence continues at coordinate 138,382 of RSEH01000041.1, read as the reverse complement.
CAATTTTCAAGGTAAATTTATGCAAATCACAAATATTCAATTCGAAAATTTCCCCAATCACATTACTGAAGGAGCCTTTTATTGAAAAGAAAGAAATTTACGAGTTCAGTTCGCTGATAAGTTTTAAAAAGGGATGAATGGTTAACTTTTAATGTCTTTAAGCTTAAGATGGTACTTTGAAAAGAAATTTTTAGCTCGAAAGCTGAGAGTTTAGATTTAGTTGAATTTAACAAAGCATTCAAATTATTGATTATTTGGAAGGTTTGGGATTGAGGTTAATTCGTATTATCTGAAGAATTTGTTAGCTTCTTATTAGTCTTTAAGTATTTCAAACCTTTCGCAACTTACAGTTAGTCATTTCAATAATTTTCTCTTCTAACCTCTGTTGTTAAGTACTGAAAAATTACTGAATTTGTCAATAAAACTAGTATAAAATGCTTTAAGTTAATTGAGACTAGTAAAGAGATTCATTGAAAAATAAAACTTCTTAAAAATTCCTAATTTTCTTTCTGTTTTTCCTAATCCTAATTCTGGAATCATTTCTCAATTCCCTAAACTTCTTCTACTCAACCCCAAAGTCTAATAAATCCCCAAAACTAAAACCCATCTCCCCAAGTAAAATCAATACATAAATGGAGCCCTATTTCCATCCAAACTCGAAAAAACTCTCCAAGCTCAATCTATCCCTGATCTCAGGTTTAGTTTTGCTATCCCTCCTTCTTCTCTCAACCTCGTTCCAAAAGTCATCTCTTCTCTCCGAATACGAGCTTCACGAGTCCCAATTCCATCATTTCCTTTCATCCTACAACAAATTCTACCCCGAATCTTCCTACAAACAAAAATTCCAAACATTCCGCGACAACTTATTATTCATAACTCGTCACAACAAAGAAAACTCCAGCTGGAAGATGGGAATCAACGAGTTCTCGGACTTAACTCCATCAGAATTCAAATCAAGACTAACTTTAAAACCCCTTCCAAAGTCATCCCCAAGTCCATCTTTCCTTTCAAAGCTTTCATATCCAGACCGTGTAGACTGGCGGGTGTTAGGCGCAGTGACATCGGCTAAAAACCAAGGCTCATGCGGCAGTTGCTACGCATTCTCAGCAGCGGCAGCAATAGAAGGAATAATTCAAATAAAAACAGGCAGACTCGACAGTCTAAGCGTGCAACAAATCGTTGACTGCAGCAGAATGTACGGAAACGAAGGCTGCGGGGGGGGGTGGATGGACTTCGCCTTCGAATACGCCATGCAGCACGGCCTGGTCTCTTACTCCGTCTACGACTACGAAGAACTCTCGAAGCCCTGCCAATACTCAAAGATTAAAAACGGAGTAAAAATCTCCGGCTTTCAAGATGTCCCCGCGAATAACGTCGATGCACTGATTTGGGCAGTCAGCAAACAACCTGTGAGCATCGCCGTTGATGCAACGGTTTGGCAGTTTTACGTTTCAGGAATTATTGATAAAAACTGCGCTTCTAACTTGAATCATGGAGTCTTGGCAGTCGGGTACTCGTTCGAAGAAGGCCAGGGACATTGGATCATTAAGAACTCTTGGGGACCGCATTGGGGAGAAAATGGATTTCTTAGGGTCATGATGAGTGACGGGCCTGGACTTTGTGGAGTCAACACTGTAGCGTCTTATCCACTTTTTGATTAGAATATTAAAAATGACCACTCAGTGCAAATCGTTAACTGAATATCGGGGACTTGTCGGGAATACTGCTGGGTTCTTGCTGGTTGAGTTTAAAGCTGACTGGAGCATTCCAAGTAACGTCCTCACACAGGACCTTCAAGAAATTTTAAATGAATTCGAGTTGAAACATGCTTCTGTTAATTTCAATGACTGTCCTGTATGTGATAGTTAGGACTTGTTTTATAAATGCAAAGTCAATGTTTTGCCTTGTGTTAAACTACTCAGAAATGGACTTGAAATCGCTGAGGTTAGAGGGAATAATTTGGTAGCTGTTAAGACGATGTTGGAAAAATATATTGAATAGATTTAAAAAGTTGATTAAGTTTATAACTAATTATTTAGACTTTCAGAAAGTAAAGAGACTTCTAAGTCAGTGTAGGTTTTTTTGGTAAGCCAGGAACAGAACTCGAACATGAACTGAACTTCGAAGTCCTTGTCGAACCCGATGTTGTTCTTTGGAAGGAAGTCTAAGATGTAGATGTTGCTAATTTTTGGGATTAATGCAGCGTTTTTCATTGTTGTATACTCTTCTTCCAAGTAATCCAAAGAGCTTTCAATCATTTCATGGTAATGTTTATTGATACAAGTTCTGAGGTTTGTAATGCTATAAGCGATATTTCTGTAATCTTTTTTACTTAAAAGTTTTGACTTTTCAATAAGAAACTCAGCAAAGACATCATCACAACAGGTAGGTTTTTTATTTTCTTTCCAAGCAGAAATCCTTGTGGCCAGGACATGTTCGCCTAAAGGAGTGGCGGGATCATAAAAGCTGGAAATAGACCTGACCCCCTTCGGCCTCCCTCTTTTTTTTTTAGCCTCGGCTTCAGTTTTAACCGGGTCAGCGTGTTTTGTCCTGCGATGAGTGTAAAGCGCCTGATAACTAAGATAGCTTTTGCCGCATTCACAAGTATGAGTCCTTCCTTCTGCATCTTTCTTCGATCTTCTCTTTTTCTTCTCAGTCTGTGTGTCCATTTTAATATTATAACTAGGATACCCACCTGCAATATAAGATATGAACGTAAAAAGAAGAAAAACTCAGAAAAGTAAAGAACATACTCCTCTTCCAACTAAATCTCCAAGTTCTCCTCTTCTCAACATCATAAAACTTCCTACTTTACCTAAAGTTTCCTCGCCACAGATGAGTCACCGTTTCTTCCCTAAAATAGAAGAAGAGACTAAAAAAGTTCAAACTTCTGAAAGAAAACCGACTCAATCTCTTTATTCTTTTTCTTTTTCGAAACTCGCAGAAGAGGTAAAATCTCGAAAGAAGTCAAAAGAGTCTCTTATTATCAAACCGGCACTTCTTGACCAAATCACTTCAGAACAAAGTATTGAAAGTTATCTTGAATCTCAGCCTTCTGTTAACTTTCAGGTGATTCAAGAAACTAATGATGAAAGTTTTCAAGAAAACAAACCAAGTCACAAAAATTCTATTTCAGTTAGAGACTCTGATGAGAATATTCTCTCAGTTCCTGTTGAACTCGGCAGAAAAAGCAGACAAAAAACGATTAAAACTGAAAAAGCTGTTGAAACTTGCACCTTGATGGAAGATGAACTTGAAAATCTGAGAAGGGTTTTGAGAATGGAGCAGGAAAAATTTAGAGAAATTGAAAATAAGTATATGGGTAGCTTGGAACAGGTCAGGGTGTTACATCAAGTACTTGGAAATTTAGAGGATAAAGGAACTGAATATGAAAAATTGCTAAAAGTCAATCATTCTCTCAGGTCACAAATTGATGAACTGCAGAATAAAACTCAAAGCGACAATCAAAAGTCACAAAAAGCCTTTCAAGAGATAAAAGATGACGTGATAAGCAAGACAGGAGAAATCGAAATGCTTAAAAGTCTTTTAAATAAAAGTGATCTCACAAAAAAACGATATGCTGAGTCTATCGGGCAGCTTGAATCAGAAGTTAAATATCTTCAAGGACAAAATGATGAATTTAAAAGTTTACTTGACAAGGCAAACAATGAGGCTCACATTTTTAACTCGCGTTTTTTGCAGGAAAAGGGGAAAGTCGAGCAGATGGAAGAGGTGCATAAGCAGCTTGATAGCCTCAAGTCGCAGAACTATGACCAACAAGATAAAATTATTGCACTTGAAAGGCAACTCTTGATTGTTACTGCTGAGGCGAATGAGTTTCGTAATGCTCATAAACAGTCTAACTCTCAGTGGAGGGAAAAGAAGAAAAAACTTAAGGATATTATTTTGAAGCTTAATGAGCAGATTGAAAATGAAAGTAAATCAATTAAAAATAAAATCGCTGATGCATTTAAGACGAAAAGAAGTATTACTTTAAGGGATCGAGAGGATAATGTCTTTGCTAAGGAAAATGTGATCAAGATGCAGCAGAAAGTTATTGAACTTGAAATGGAACTTAATGATACAAAACTTGATCGTGATAAGTTCAAGTCATCTGTTGAGTATTGTAAGGGAGTCATTGAAACGAAGAATACTATTATAAGTATTCTCGAGGAACAGATCAGAAAAACCACTGGAGGCCAGGCTTTTGATGATACTGTTAAGGACTCCAAATCAATTTGCAAGGGGATAGAAAAGTACATCAAGGATATCAAAGATTTTGTTAAGTGCGGGCTTTGTCTTGGTAACTCAGAGTTTTTTATGGTTCAATGTGAACATCTCGTTTGTAGCACTTGCCAAGGATTTCAAGACAGATGCCCTGTTTGTGCAAGAGAAGGAAGGGTTTTTAGCGTTCCTGTTTTTAAGAAAATTTATCAGGAAGCTGAAGGAATTGGAAGTGCTGTGCAAGGTTTGATTAAACTTTTTAAAAGATTTGAGTAGTTTAATGATTAATTGAGTAATGCAATTTTTTCAAGACCTGCAACGACTCAAGATTGCAATTAAGATTATTTTTTGCTATTCTAAGTGGTGAAATAATTTACTATTATTAACTAATACTATAAATAGTTGATTAAACAATAACCAGTTAATTGATTGTGGGTTAATTAAAGACGAAAACTACAGCCACTTTTATCTTATTGATAAAATTCCTGATAATTACATGGTACTTCTGAAAAGAAGGTCCTAACATAACCATTTAAAGACATTTCTCAAAAAATCAAAATGAAATCTTAAATATTTCCATCTCCTCCATCCCTAAACCTTCCTAAAGTTACAAACTCTGAAACTTCTCAAAAGAAATCCCAAAACTTCCAATAAAAACCAATTTTTCATTCTCCAACTTTCCAATAATCATCCACAATGGAAGCCAAATCACAAAGAAACATATCAGCAACTCTAGGAAAGTTCAGTTCAATGTTAATAAAAGAAAAAGTAATCAACCCCGAAAACGACGAGTCAGTCCTAAACGCAGCACTGGGCTCAGTCTACCAAAACTATTCACAAAATTCAATTTCCCGTCCAAAATCGCCTTTGATGACGTCTGTCGATTTCGTGAAAGGCCCTCTGGCCTCGATGATGGCGAAGCACGAAAAGTCTCAAACGAAAATCGAGGAGCTTCGAAAAAAAAAGTACATTGAAGAGGTTTCCCAGTTGAAACAAAAGCCAACAATTAACAACGATTCTAAAAACCTGGTCAAAAACATCCCTCCACTTCATCTAAGAACTGAAAAAATCTTGAAAGAGAAGAAGAAAAAGCTAGAAAACGAGAAATCTTCAAGAGAAAAGAAGGAAGAACTTGAAATATCTCAAAATTGCACTTTTAAGCCAAAATCAAGAGATAGTAGCAGGTCCAGATCACCTGCAAATGTCACTCAAGAGCTTTATAAGTGGAATGAAAACAAGAAAAAAGCCTTGGAATACAAGAGAAAAGAAATGGAAAGTAAAGAAACTGTGCAGAGTAAACCTGTTATTGATAATTTCAGCAGTAAATTGTCGAAAATGGTAAGTGAAAGATAGAGATGTATCACTCCGGTTCATGAAAGACTCAGCAAAATGGCTCCGAAACAAGTGAAAAAAGAAGAATATTCGTTTAAACCTCAAATGGCACCGAAGTCGAAAGATATTGTAAGGAAAAGTCGAGGGGGGACACCTTTGACTTCGAGGGCTTCTTCTAGGGCTTCGAGTGTTGAATCGAAAAATTCTAGGAATAGTTCGAGAGGAAGTCCGAAGGTTGGGTATAAAATCAATACTTGTATTGGAGTTATTGAAAAACAAAATGGTTTTGTCAACCAGCTTCAGGTCAATGATTCTAATAGAGACTTCTTTAATAGGTTGCATAAACTCAAGAAAGGGTAAGGTTTTAGTTTAAATATTTGGTATTTTGAGATTATTATAATTGGGATGATAGATTTTTTAACTTTTTATTTGTTTATTGAGGTTGCTTAGGTTTTTGTTTTTTAAGAATTTGTAAATTTTATAGAAAGTCTCATAACAAAGCGGTGGCTCTTAACAAGACAAATATGCAAATATGAATATTTGAATTACTGAAGTATTTAGAATAAGATTTTTAATTCACTGCTCTTAATCAAGTGAATTCTAGAGGTTTTAGTAATATAAGCTAAATCTAATTGCACTTGAATTAATTAATATAATAAATTTCCTTTAAATAACATCATAAATAACTTATTGATTCAAATCTCTGAAATTTAAACAACAATTAAACTTATTAAATTTCATACTTCCATAGATTTAACGCTATTTAAGTATTCCTCCAAACTCTGATTCAAGTAATCAAAAAACTCTCGATTTTCCGGTGCTTTTAACAACTCTTCATATCTACTCCCTTCAAAATTCTGTGCAAGTTTTGCGAGTTTCCTAAAAATCCCTCTGGAGAATTTTTTCGCGAAGTAATTCAAAATTTTATAAGTAAAAGCCTTAAGCACCGGGTCAAAGTTGCAAATAAAAGTGACATGAATTTCATTCGCTGTTAAAGGTTTCACAATATATCCCATGATATTAACAATGGCCTTCTTAGAACTGAGGTCTTGGGGCAAGTCAAATCCTTTAAACTGTTTATCCTGGTCACAAGACTTAGAAACAATCACAATAGCGCCTTTGCTCTGAAGTAAGTTCGCTCCATAAGCGTAAAGACAAGCATGTCGAGTGGACAAAAGAGGAAGATCGTATTCTTGAAAGATTATCTTCCGAGTTTTACTTAAATTCGCAATGGTTGAAGACCTCTGACAATAAGGAAGCCAGGTGTGGTATAAGTCAGTTTCATAGATGATGGAAATAAAGTTAAACAAAGGCGCTTTGATGATTCCTTCAGTGATCAGTGAATAGCACTTGCTGTTCTCGATTTTCTTGTACAAGACGCGAACATCTCCAGTAGAAGCCTCGATCCAGTTATTTTTATCATCAACACTATCAAAAATTTCATGAATATCTTGATAATCACTCTTCAACTCTTTAATCTTTTCATTATCCTCAAAGTCTCTCTGGTACTTTTCCTGAAGACTGACCAACAAGTCAAAAGCTTCTAAAAGTTTATCTTCTTTATAAAGACTTAAAACGATCTGAACCTCTTCTTCAGGAAGAAGTTCATCAGGAAGCAAGATTTCCGATTCTGAAGTTTGAAAAGAGTCATCTCGAGGTTTGAGTTCAGAAAAGTACTCACTTGTCTGGACCTTTTTATTAGTAGGAATCAGTGACAATAGACAGTCCCTCCATTTCTTAGGAAGACTTTCAAGTGACGCGAGGTATTCTTCCGCTTTTGCCTTTCCGAGCAGCCTGTCAAGTTCAAGTTCAGCTTTTTTGAAAACATGAACCGCTGAAGTTTTTTCACCTTCCCAATAAAGGTCGATAGCACTAGAGAGAGTTTTGAGATAACTTTTATGACTCGGAACAGTCATTTACATATTAATTAGTAAAAATCTCTAACTTGTCCCTAAGAATTTTTTGATTTCTTCTCTTTTCCAGATATTTTCTATCAAGTTGCTCGAATTTCACTTGTTTGCTGAACTGAGCCGGGTTGGTAACAGTCAGCATTTTTTTTTCCTTTCGAAAAAGGTCAGTACTGGAAGGTATAGCTTTAGTGAAATAACCTTTCAGCTTCCTTCTGCTTGGTTTTGACGGTTTTTCAGTGAAACTCAGATTAAACTTCTTATCTTTTTCCATCAAATCTTTCAAGTCTCTGAAAGTTTTAACTTCAGCTGTTGTTTTAGGAAGAGAGTCGTGTTTTAAAGCTTCTAATGTCACTGTCCCACTTCTTATCTGCACTGAAGGGCGCGATGTTGGCGACTTGCTCGGCACTTGTTTTTCGTAGATGTTTGAAAATTGAAGGAATTTCGCTGGTTTCGGCAAAGTTGAAACATCGTCTGCTAAGCGGATTCTTTTTGTTGAAGGCGCTAGGCCTAAAGGACGTGGACATTGAAAATACCCGTCGAATTTCTTTGGCTGGACTCGGTATGTCTGGTCTGGACTTGTTATTCTTGATGTGCACAGGTTCGCAAATCCGGACTTGTATGGAGTGAAGGTCTTTGGAAATTTGCCGAAACGGTCACAGGCTGATTTGCTTCCGGAGTCTGTGTTCAACAGGAAAAATTTTTGGTGGTCGAGATCTTCCCAGAGCTGCATTTTTATTTGGAGTAGGACTTTTGAGGAGGGTTTAAGGAGTTTTGATGAGGTTGGAGGATTTATGGAGGTTGGAAAGGGTTTTAGAGAAAGGATGGTTCAAGAGATTTTTTTTCGAATTTAGGTTTTTTTATATGAGATTGGGATGATGGGTAAAATTTTCAAGAGCATAAAAATCAATATTATTAACTATAAAATGTATCTTATTAAAGAAATAGCAAAAGTATAGCCTAAAAAATTAACCTATATTAGGCTTTACTATGATTTAAAATGTATCTATAAGGTTAAACATGTGAATCTTTCAAATTTTATAATCTTTGTATTGGAATATGATGAGAAAATTCATGTGTATAATAAAGATAAAGAGAAAATTCAAACTAAAATATTTTAAGAAATGAATTTTCAAATATTATATTTAGCTCAGAATATAATTTGTTACTTAAAGGTTATCACTTCAAAATCTATTAGTATTAGGCCGAATTATCGCTTGGTGTCACTTATTCCATAACACTAATTGAATCATGAATTATGAACAATAGACCTTGAACCTATTTAATCGATTAACCCAAATCTCTGAATTCCAATACTTGCGATCAATTTTTCCCTATCTCTCGATATAATTAACCATGCTCTTATCAGGCATTGAGTTATTATGATTTAACAAGTAACTTTTGCCTCTTACATATTTAGAAAGATCAAGTTATTGAAAATTCAAGAAATATTGATTGTTGATATAATTAGAAAATAAATGAATATAATTTTAAAGTAAAAAACTAAATAAAATCTTTAATCCTCGTAAGAATTTTAACCAAAATCCCTACTATCTCTCCAAACTCAAAAATCTTTCCAACATCCTCAAAACCAAAAAAATCCCAAAAAATTCACTTCTCTAAAAAAAATCCTGCAAAGAAACCCAATCTCAATTTCAATAAAATCCTAATCTCCAAATATCTAACTATACTAATTGTCTTCCATATCATCAGGACCTTCATCTTGTTCAGCACTTCCAGGTGGATAATTTTCCAACAAATAATTAGCAGCCCACTCAAAGTTCTTATCACAAGTCAAATACGCTTCAAGTGCCTGTTGTTTATTATACCCAAATTCCATGAGTTGTTTCAAATGCTGATGCTCTTCAGGTGTTAACTGAATAACAGTAGCTCCAGGAGGAGGTCTTGGAAGTCCTCCAACCATTTCCGGAGTAATTCTTGACTGAGGAGGATTTCCTTGCTGCATCATTTGCATGAATTCTTCTCTATTATTCATCAATAAGTTATACAAATCAGGGTTATTTTGCTGAATTTGCTGTAAAATTGGTCCAAGTGCTGCAGGGTTCTGTTGAATCATTTGAAAAATCTGCATAAACTGAGGGTCTTGCATGATTTGACGGAACTGCTGGCTTGAAGACGCTGGCTCCGCTTGTCGCACTGAAGGGATACCGTTTGTTAGGTATTCTATCGCTCGGTCTGGGTTGTTGAAGGCTGCTTTCATTGCTGCTTCCACGTCTTTTTTGTCGAATCCCATCTCGCAAATCATCGAAATTGTTGAGGCTAACTGGTCTCCCGTCACTAAGGCTTCTGGACCTTCTACTGAGGATGGGGATGCCTCTGGGACTGGAACTGAGCCGCTTGATGGAACGCTCGAGATCACTGGAGCCGATGACGATGAAGGACCTGTCTGCACCGCAGGCCGCGCTGGGTTCGAAGGCGCGGGTTGGACTGGCTGGACTGGCTGGACAGGTTGCACAGGCTGAGCAGGCTTCGCTTCTGGCTTGGGTTTCGAGACCATCAGGACAAGTGTCGAGTTTTCAATAATTCCAGATTCTTGGCATGTCTTCGAGTCATCTAGAATCTTTCCCGCTAAGATTAACTTCTGCAACTCCACTGGATGACCTTGCAAATCACGAAGTTTTTCTTTGATGGAAAGAATCGTGTCAGTCAGCTCTACTTGGACTTCTGTTTTGTCTCCTTTGAGGTTTTTGGTAAAGATTATCATTTATAATGTAGATGAAGATCCAAATTTAGATACCTTGTTAGAAAGAAATTTGTTATGAAGAGGGTTTTAGGGATTGGCTGGTTTAATTAGAGTTCTCATTCAGACGACATCAGAACCATTTCTCCCAAACCCCTTAAAACCTAAAGCTTTAAAGCCTTAGCAAGATACTGTTCATAGTAAAACTTTTCCTGGTTACTAAAAGGTCCTCCATGTCCACAAGAAATAGGCAACAAAAATCCAGCGCGATCATAATCAACTTCCAACTTAAACTCCTGAGAAGTACTAAGCGATCGAGTATCACTAAAGTCAAGTCTTCCATCCAAATGAGTTTTAACAGCATTAAGCGCAAGATGAATATCTTGAATTTCCTTCTTAATCTCCACAACATCCATCAACAACTCAAGTTCCCTAACAATATTTTTAAGAGTTTCAGCAGCAATTTGCAAAGGTGAAGACCTAGGCACAACAGTAGAGCTTCCCCAGACATCTAAAATCATGACCCAATTAACAAGTGCAGTTTCAGGCATTTTCGACCTGAAGCATCCAAGCAAAGTGACGCCTCCAGCTTCGATTCCATTTAACAGCAGCTTAAGTTTCATGATAGTTTCTTTAAACTTCTCATTTTCAAACAATCCCAAGTCTTCTTGAAGTGGTTGATACTTGTTAGTAACTCGAGTATTGTCTCTGTTGATATTTCCCAGCTGGGAGATAAGACCTTGGACCCTGCTCAAAGACTTAAAAAACGCTTGCATATGTTCAAGTAATAAAATATGTGTCTTGGGGAAACCTGGGTAAAGCAATTCTCTTGCCACTCCAGCTTTCAACGATCCCAGATCATTAATCATCAAATCTTTCGGATCACAGCTTAAAACTTTAAAACATTTAGCTTCTAAAAAATTCCAGGCAACGTCGATGTCTTCTTTTCGACTAGCTTTAAACCCAATATAAGCACATCTGCCGAAGTTATAATAAGCAGCTTGTGACAACGATGCAAAAGTTCGATCTGCGAATAGAAAGTTCGCCCCACACTTATTAGCCAGGTGACAAGCGACAGAGCCTCCAAGTGACTCTCCATGAACAGCAAGAATTTTAACATTTTTGACATCTCTTAAGTACCTGACGATTTCTTCTCCATCCCTGCAAATTTTATTAAGAGTAGGATTTCCTTGTGACCTTCCGAAGCCTCTGTAGTTCCAGTACATCAAGTTGATTCCTCTGCGATAGTAGAACTCGAACCATTCACTTTGATAAAATGCGAACTCGTAGAACCCAGCGTTTGGATTACAGAATAAAACAGTAGGCGCTTCTGGGTGAGTCGTTAAAAACAAGCAGTCTATTTTTTTACCATCGAAGGACTCCACCCAGACCTGCTCACATTTGTACCTTCTCATCAAGTCTTCACGCATATAGTGAATGTTTCCTATCGAGTCATCGAAAAGCCACCGAAAAAGTCTCTTGCGAGTCGTGGTCGCTCCACAGGACTGAAGAAGTCCTTCTTCCAACTCACAGCAAATCGCTAAAAGACGTTTTGCCTGATGACAGTCGGGGTAGTCCTCATAAACAATGTCACTTGGGTCACTTCGACTCATGCGTTCTGAAAGCCAGTCCCACATGTTTTTACTTGAACAAGAGTCAATTATCACTAAAGTCTCTTGAAGCACTTTTCTTAATGTTTCTAGTCGATTTCTTAGTTTTAACTGAAATTCACTTGTTTTTGAATTACTTGATGAACTGTTCAAACGCTCCAGGACTGACTCGATCAAAGCTGATGAATTGCTTTGAAGGTTGAACCGCTCCTGGTTTTGAACTGCTTGGAGGTAGTGCTTCAAGTCGCGGATTTTGAAGTAGATGCTGTTGGAAAGCTCGTAGCAGAAATTCGCTTCGATTGAACGTTTCCAGAACCAGCAGGAGCCTGGGAAGACGAGGATTTTTACAGCGGTTCTTAGTAAATACCACAGGCTTAGAAGGAGTAAAAGAAGGGAACCTGCTGTTGTTAGGATGAAGGACAGGAAGTAGAAGATTAGAAGGGCGGTTGAGAGAAGTACCAGAAGAAGACAGACTAGTGAGGATATTGCTAGGATTTTTATTCTTTTCGCATTTACCATTATTTGGTATTTTAGAATGGGTTTGAATAAGTCTGGGTTTACTACAGAGATTAGCTAAAACGATGAAGTTCATTGTTTTTCTAGAGTTTCTTTTAATAGGGTCATGTAGGTGGATTTTAGATCTTTTGATTCTTTTTTTACTTCGGTTTTTACTTCGATGAGTTGTTTTCGGAGTTCTTTGATCTCGATGAAACATTTTTGCTGGAGGATTTGGGCACGATGTTTCCATTTCTCGACGTCATTTTCCAAATCCTTAACCCAAACACAATACCTCACATTTTTCTTCGGTTTGACTTCTTTTTTCAAATATCCAGTACTTTTAGTCCTGTTTTTCCTGCTGATTCCAGCATCAAAATTAATCTTCCTCGGAGATTTTTCATTTTTCGCGATTTTCCCAACAATTTTTTCAAGTTTATGAATTTTCTTCAAATGTTCTCCGCATTCAACTTCTCTAGAAATTTCCAAATCCCTGATTCTTTTTTCGATACCATTTAAAGTATCAGTACTGATAGAATGTTTAACAAGACTCAACGAGTTTTCATTAGATTTGATTTTCGAAGTAACATCAGTATCGACATCATTGATAGCCTGACTAGAATTTCTATTAATTTTACTGATTTTCCATTGCAAGATATCTTTTTCAGCAGCTTCGATTTCAGCTTCAGCCTGTTTAAATTTTACTTTACTGAGAATTTCAGAGATATAATAATGGTTCGTCGCTCTAGACATTTATTCATCGAATAAATGAAAGTGATTCAAAGATCGAAGCATTCTCATTTAGGTTATTTCCGATCTCGTCGTCTAGTGGCTCATCCTGTTTTCCTCATAATCCAGGTAAATTTAATCAGATCTTCATGGCACTCTGGATCAACTACAAAAAGCAAGTCTTCAAAGCACTTACCATAAACTTCGTAATAATTACCCAGGTCTTCTTCGAAATGCAAGCAAACATCGGAGCTTCAGTCCTGCTGTTCTTTTCTCTTCTAGCAGTTCGAAAAATCGACGACATTTTCTTAAACTTCAACAAAAGACACATTTTCCTGAGTTGTTTATCAGGTATCAGTATTTTTTTATCTCAAGTCACTTTTTGCTTGGGGCTAAAAACATCTGACGCGGCCTTCACAGCTCCTTGGATGTTGTTAAACCCGAATTTCGTAACAATTTTCGCAATTCTTCTGAAACTTGAAGAAAATGGAAAGTTGAAGCTGTTGGGTGTTGCAACTTCGATGAGTGGAACAATTGGTTTAATTTTCGCGCAACGCCAAGAAGATCAATACTTAAAAGCGATGATTCCTTTTTTTTTCTTATTTTTTAGTTCTGTGAGTAACGCGATTGGAATTATTATTTGGAGGTTTTTGATGGTGAAAAGTTGCTTGAGTCCCACTGTTGTTACCACCTGGAGCTTGACTGTGGCTTCTGTCTTTATGACCATTGCTTTTTTTACTGAACCTTTTTGGTGGATGGATTTTCAAGACACCCGCGAGACTTTTAAAGACTCTGTGCAGGGATGCGCGCTAATAATAAACTGTTGTTTTTTGATTATGCTGGGATATGCCCTGAGTTATCTGACAATGGCCTGGGCCACCCGCAGGGCTTCAATCTCACTCGTCGCGCTTTACACAAGTGCCAGACCGATTTTCACAGTAGTCCAAAGTTTCATAATTCACCAAGATTCCTTCGAGCACTCTACAATCGCCTGTCTTTTCTTTCTTTTAGTCCTTCTCGGACTTCTCCTATCATCCTACAGCAAAAAAAAAGAAAAAAACATTCGAATCCAGGCACATCGATCTCTTCTTAAAAGTCATTTAATGGACTCCTTTACTTTTAAACCTTCAGAAAACAAGGAAAATTTTAAAGAAATTCCTGAAAAAATTTTATTTTTAACCTAAATAATAATGGAAGTGCATCAAACTAGTATCCAATACCTCAAATGCATGAACTGTCCGAGATTCCTCGGCAAGGGTTGCCTTATCTGTGACCTGGGCCACCCCTCATGCGGTGTATGTGCAAGCGCAGGGCAGATTTGCAGCACTTGTGAAAAATACGTGTCAGGAATTCGAGTTCCAGGGTTAAACTCAGATCGTTTAAACCCGAACCCAGAGCTCGAAGAAATTTCAAAGAAAGTCTTTTCAAGATGTCGAAATGTGATCTGCAATCGACTGATTCCACTTTATGTATATGAAGAACATGCAAGTTCTTGCAAAGAACTCGGCTCTGTTGTTGCCTGCACTCAAGGATGTGGAGTTGTTGAAAAATGTATCGCGAGTCATTTGGAGAATGTTCATGGAATCAGGGCGGAAAATCACTTTCAGAATAATTGCTTGATTGTTTATCCTGTCGCTGATGACTGGCTCAAGTCGACTTGGGAAGAAACAATCATCAGGTACAGTGACCAGACCAGTGTTTTAATTTGTCCTAAAGTGGAAAACAGGGTTTTTAGCTTAGGAATTTTCAGTCTTTGCTCACATTGCCCCAGGTTTAAAGTCAAGGTAAAAAAAGGCTGGAATAGCTCTACTTTTCGCATATGGGTCCCGAATTACGATGAAAGAACTGTTCCTAGCACCTCGAAAAGCAACATCTTCTGGAACTGCGAGGTTAACACCTTGAAAAACTGCTTTGTCGACCTGGATCACTGTGGACGGTACTGTTTGAAGGTATTGTTGACTGAGATTGTATAAAATAGTTATAAATGAATAAAAATCTTGATTCTTTTACTTTTAAAGACCAAAGAGGCCAGACCCTTATAAAGCTTCCAGGGTCTATCAACAGCCAAGTCTTCAACATGGAGAAGCTGGTGGACTGCAAGGTCTATATTTTAGACGTCGCTGAAACTATCTACGTCGATAACTGTGTTAACTGCGAATTCTTCGTGGCGCCAGTTAAAGCCTCGTTTTTCATGCGCGAGTCTCAAAATTGCTCGTGTTCAGTCGCTTGTAGACAGTTGCGAGTTAAGAACTGCACTAATTTCAAGTTCTTTTTGTACTGTCAGAGCGACCCTCATATAGAAAGCTCTTTTGATATGGTCTTCGCTCCTTACAACTTTTCATATCCGAGACAAGACCTTGACTTTCAAGCTGCCGGACTGGATCCTAATAATAACAGGTGGTGCAAAGTTTATGATCATAGCTCGTCGTCTGGAGTGCATTTTTCATTGCTGCCCACCAACCAGTTCAAAAAGGTAGAAAAGTTATTTGAAGGTTCAGGCCCTGCGGTAAATCCAGTACCGATTCCACAGCAATACGGAGGTACATTAAAGACTGAAATCATCCCTGGAGCCAGTCCAGTCCCACTCTCAATGAGTCTTCAGTCAACTAATCTCGCCCCGCCACCACCTCCCAAAAATGAGGACAACTCGCCATCAGAGACACAAAAGGAAATCATCGAAGATGCGAAAATAATCTCAATTTACTACACACCTGGTCAGGGATACGTAATGAGAGAAGATGAGGTCCCAGCTCCATTCAGATTCAATGAACTAATCCCTATTCTTGACTTGTTTAATGAAATCACCAGAAACTATTACACTCAGTGGGTTGAATATGTTTTTGGCATGTTTTTGGCGGTTATCGGGTTTTTTGTCGTTTTGTTGATTATGTCTCTGCTTAAAATGAGCTCTGAATGGAGAGTTGAAGCTGTTGGACTTTTCTTGGTTATACTCATTGGAAGTTTGATTATTATTTTAGTCATTGGGTTTCTTTCTATGAGGAGGTATCAGAAGGCTTGGATGGATCAAATCACTGATGTCGCAAATCAACAAAATCAAGAGTTTTTTGAAGGGAAAAAATCGAAAATAACGGCGGGGTTGACGGTGTTGACTATTTCTTTACCTTAGTAGTATTTAAGAGTTCTTTGATAAATTTTTGTACTTAATAATAATTTTTTAGAGGTTTATTCCTGATATGAGACTTGACAGAATCCAGAGAAAGTGAAGGAATATTTAGAGTAAATTTACTTGATGATCATACTTAGATTTTAAGTTGGGGCATACACTAGTCTTTGTATCATTATATATCCTAAGAAAATCAGCTCTATAAACAATTCTAAATACACCTTTAATATATGTGTTCTTGAATAAATATTTTACAAAACAATGATATTCAGACCTAATTGATTCCAGCTAACCCAAACTCTCAATAAATATACAACTAAAGCTATTTAAACTCTAAATAATAAATAACCAAAATTTTTAAACCATAATTAAATAATTATAAAATAAACTCATTCAACCTCAAACTAAAATAACTAACTTATCCTAGCCAATTAATACTTATCTACTTAAATTTCACAACTTTCATTAGAAATTCTCTCCAAATCCTTAAAAATCCTCATCAACCCAGCATATAATTTAAATGTCTGAAAAGATCTTGATCGACGTCGATGAACGAATCAATTCAATAAAAAACTCCTTAAAAGAAATCGGTTCAAACCTGGTTGTGACTCCATCAAGAGAAGATTCAAAACTTTCTTCCAAAAGCCGGCAAAAGAGTTCAGGTCGATCATCTCCAAAGTCCAGTAAAAAGTCTTCAAAAGTGACCTACGTCTCAAAATACATCGCATTAGGAAACACAGAAGACTCAGACTCATCAAGTGAAGAAGTGATATCTCCTAGAAAAGTGACATTCGACCCAACGGCGACTGAGATTTTCAGTAAAAACTTAGAATTCAAAGGAGAAACAATAACAAAAGACAGTTACTTCCAAGACATAAACGACCTCCAACACCAGTTAACTCAATCAAAAGATCGAAATTCTCATCTTGAGTCGATTTTATCTCAAAAAGAACAGGAAATCATCAACCTCGTCACTTCCCAGGAAGTCCTCAAAAAGCACTTGGACCTTAAAACAAAAAATCTGGAAGATTCTGAAAAAATCATCGAAAGTCTCAAGTCAGAAGTCCTGAACCTCAATTCAATAATCGCCAAATACCAAACCGCCCTTTGTGAATTTGAATCATTTCATAAAGACTACGAGTCTCGGAAAGACGAAAGAAATAAGGACCTCGAAAGTTGCCAACAAAAGGTTTTTTTCTTGCAACAAGAAATAAAAGAACTAAATCAAAGACTTGTTAATAAAGAATCAGAAGTTCAGAGCTTACAATTGACGAATCGAGAACTTGAACGAGAAAATAACCACTTTGGAAAGTTTATCAAAAAGAACAAAGATAAAAAATCACCGACTGAGAAAAAATTAAAAGACGAAATCAAGAATTTGAGGCAAATCAATGAAAACCTTAGAGAGGAAATCAAGAAAAAACCTAATGACCTCGTTTTAAAGGAAACTGAAAAAAAATTAAACGACTTGGAAAAAATCGTTGCTGATCATTGTGGCAAGAAAAACTCAGGAAATGATAAAAAAATCATTGGAAGTCTCATGGTTTTACTCAAAGTTCAAAAAAGTTCAGAGATTTACTCGAAAGTTGCTGAAATCAGCAAAATCGTCGCTGGGCAAAAGTTTGAACTTTCAAAAAAACTTCGGAATCTTATTGTAAAGTATTCACCTCCTGGAAGTTTTCAGAAATTGCCAAATGATAGGAAGATTGTCTCTTGGATTAAGAGGTTGATTGAAGAGTACTTGATGAAGGTCAAGCAGGATGAGTTTAATTCGAAGAATCTTGAAGGGCTTCGCCAGTGCATGAGGATTATGGAAGTCACTTTTCCGGAAGACCTTGTTAGGAAAGTAGAAGAGTTGAAAATTAAATCGCTTTAAATCACATATTTTAACGATAGAATTAAAGTTTTAGTTGAAATTGTAAAAATGATAAATATGAAATATTCCGAATTTTTTCAGCTAATGGAACTTGAGTTAAATGGTTTTTTGTGATCATTAACTTTTAAAGGTTAAGATTTGTAATAAAATTGAAAATAAAATTGGTGAATTGTTTGAAAAGGCAAGATGATCAGATTGTGAAGAAAAGAATTTAAAAATTATAAAATAATGCGAAATTTTATTAGAATAGATACAGATTTAATAATATATCTTCTGGAGACATTAATCAAATCCCTAAATTTATTAAACATGTCAAGATATATCTCTGAGTTTTCCCTATAATTTTCACTATTACTTAAAGTCTGTGAAATAGTTTAATTACAGACTCATAATATTCATCTCAACTAAGCATTCGGCCTACGAAACTCTATATCAAATATTAATCTAATTAGAGATTTTCTGTATTAAACCAGTAGACAGAGCCTTTTTGATCAACTTGACTAAGCTTATAATAATACTCTCTTTCGGTTTTAAAGGCCATACCAGCCATTCGAAAATAAATGGTCAAATTTTTGATATCAGAGTATGGTCCTTTAGAGATCATCACTTCACTCGACATCCTGGGTGATTTGGACCTTCAAACAGATGTTTCTCCGATCGTTTCCCCACTTGATACAATCGAGCCAGGGTTCTTTGAAATCGAAATGGGAGACTTGCCCACACCCAAAAAGAGAAGTCGCAAAAAGCCTACATACTTAGGAAATTTTAAATCAAAAAATGGGAACAGCCCTAAAAAAGAATATGTCCGATGCAAGCTAATAAGAGGTCACAAGCGAGCAATCCGAAACTCTTTTATCGGTAAAAAGGCCAAAAAGACGATAAACCGTATCAACCCAAAGAACAAAAAACAACTATTGAAGTTCGACCTATTTGCAAACCACGCCATAAAAAACAAGATCATATTAGAAATAATCTCAAGACCCGAAAACGGCCCAAAAACCGACGGCATATCAAAAAAATCCAAATCAGAATACGAGCAGGCAGAAAAGAGTTTCAACGACAACTACTGCCGAAAGTATTTTTCGAATTCGATTACTCGGGATTCATTCGAGTTGTATTGTGAAGTTTTATTTTACGGCTCGAGCGTCAACGAGTTATGCGAAAAATTCGACTTTGCCTGTTGTACGATCAAGAATAATCACTCTGATGAATGCAGAATCAAGTGGAATAAACTGGAGAGTTTCTTGAAAAATGAATTGATGAATGAACTTGGCATTGGAATTCAATGGACTCTTTTAGATTCCGCTACTGATGATTCTGGCGGATGTGACTTTAATAATATGAACTTTAGTGATTAAGGAATGATTTTCAGTGATTTGTGAACTCTGAAGTGATTCAGGGTTTTTTGGGGTTTTGTAGACAATCTTCATTTTTTCTATTGATAATTGTAGAAAAATTTTTATGATTGATGGATTTTTAATGAAGCTTTTGGGATTTTAATAAAGTTGGGTTTTGAAGGGTTTTAATGCTGTTTTAGTAGATTTTTTTTAGAGAATTGATGAGTTTTTTTAGTTTTAGTTTTAGTTTTTTATTAAATTTTGTAACTGAATATATAAAAGCTGGAATAGGAAACCTTTAATTTTAGCTGAAAAGAGTAGAGTGAAAGTTGAAGTGATTCAATAATATCTATAAATATTTATCAAGTCTTATGAAAATTCTAACTAAATTTAAACCTTTGAATTAAAGATACATTTTGATACTCATAAATCATTGAATATTTTTCAATTAATAAAAGAATTTAGGTATTAACAAAGCAAAATTGCATTTCAACCAAATTTAAGTTCAAAATATATTAGCATTTATCTAATAGAAGAACTTCTACCATTCGATATTTTTTTCAAATTTCCCCGATAATATCCTCCAGGTCTGTGACTTTTCATAACAAGATCCAAGCTACTTCTATCAGTAATCTGTTGCGAGATTTTATCAGTTCTTTCACTAACATCAAAACCTCCATATTTTTCCTCAAGTTGTTTTCTAATGCTAAGATTAAGAAACTCTTCAAAGCACAGATCTCTTCCAAGCGCTCTTTTTTTGATTTTTTCCAGTTCTTGCGAAGTGAGTTTTTTGACACTTCTTCCTCCAAGTTCACTTTTAGGGCGAAGTTTATTAATATAAAAAGGTTTTGAATAAGTGATTTTTTTGTCCTGCTGATGATCATTTGGTTTAAACCTTGTGATATAATTCCTGAAGTTTTCAATCCTCAGCCCCCTCATCACATTTTTCGTCTTTTCTTTATTTTTGAATATCTCTGCGAAGTCTTCAGTGACCTTCATCCTGAAGTCCTCAGCCTTAATAGCAAGAAGTTTTCCAGTAGTAGTATAACAAGTGCAAATCATCGAATGAGACCTGTCATTCAAAACTTCTTCATCACCGAAGACCTCCCCTCTTCCTAGTAAAGCGAATTTCAAGATAAAGTTTTCAGTTTTATCACGAAAAGTCTTAGCAGCCATTGGTTTCCATAGTTCGAATTCGCCTTCAACGACGATATAAACATTTTCAGGTGGTGAGCCAATTGTAAAAACATCTTGTTTTCTTTTAAAGTCTACTTTCGTGAAATGGTAAGTCAATAATTCTAGTTTTTTCTTGGTCCATGTGCGAAAAGTAGGGATAAATGATAAAAATTCAATAAACACATCAAGTTTTCTCGCCTCAATTTTTCCTATGATGTTTAAATAGTCTTCTTTTGACAGTACCGCGAAGTGACAGTCAGTTTCGCAAAGAACAGAAGCGGCTCTTGGCTGGTCCTTGATGAGTGCAAGTTCTCCGAAGGCCATTCCATTATCAAGCCGAGCGACATTTTTCATATCGATTTCCCCATCTGAATTAGTGAAAGGTATCAGAATAGAGACCTTTCCTTCAATGATAATATAAAACTTCTTGCCAAAAGTATGCACCTCAAATACAAACTACTTAAAAAATACTTGCCCAGCAGGCACAAACTCATAAGTAAGTCTTTCACAAGCAGCAGTATGAACAAAATCTCCATTTTCCTCAATCAGGTTAATAAAAAACTTTATATTCTTCGTAAACTGCTGCAAAATATAGTTTTGTCTCATAGATCGCTGAGCAATAGTCAGCTTTAATATTCCGATAATAGCTTGCAATGAAAAGTCTTCAGGTCTAAAAGTATTTTGTCTGATCATTGTAGAAAGTCTTCTAATTTTTTCATCAGTCATTTCTTAACAGTTATCACTAAGTTATTATTACATATGAACAAATATGAAGTCTTAGGCGTAGTCGGCGAAGGTAAGCGTCATTCAGGAGCCTATGGTGTAGTCCTCAAGTGTCGGAATAAAGAAACTTCTGAAATCGTCGCGATTAAGAAGTTCAAAGAATCAGAAGATGATGAACTTGTTTACAAGACGACTGTCAGAGAACTTAAACTTCTAAGACTGCTTAAACATGATAATGTGATTCAGCTGAAAGAAGCTTTTCGTCGAAAAGGGCAGCTTTACTTGGTCTTCGAGTATGTTGAGAAGAATTTATTGGAAGTTCTGGAGGAAAACATCAATGGTCTTGATGTAAGAGTCATTTAGCCTGCTAGGATCAAGTCTTTTATTTTTCAGCTTTGCTCTGCGATTGAATATTGTCATAAACAGGAAGTCGTGCATCGCGACATCAAGCCTGAAAATCTTTTGATATCGAAGTAAGAGATATATAGTTCTAATAACTTGAAACTCTGTGATTTCGGATTTGCCAGGACTATTCCTAGCAATGGGAATTTAACTGATTATGTAGCTACTCGGTGGTATCGAGCTCCTGAATTGTTGTTAGGAAGTTTTGATTATGGCAAACCTGTTGATATGTGGGCCATAGGATGCATCATGGCTGAGATGATTGATAGTCAGCCTCTTTTTCCAGGAGAAAGCGAAATAGACCAGCTCTACTTAATCCAAAAGACTTTAAATTCCTTAACCTTAGGCCAGCAAGAAATTTTCCAAAAAAATCCAAGATTCTTAGGTCTAAAGTTCCCCGAGATAACACGTTGCGAGACCTTAGAGAAGCGTTACTTAAAATCAGATAAAAAAGCGATTGATTTTCTCAACAAACTTCTTAAAATGGAGCCAGAGGAAAGGATGACAGCGAATGAAGCTCTTCAACATCCTTACCTTGCAGACTTATACGACCGTCCTCAAACGACGACTTCAGTTTCAAGAGCTGATTCGGCAAACGCGCGAGGGCGATACGCAGGAATGACGACTAACAAGAACAAAAGAGTCCATCTGGCTTCCAACCCAGTGACCGACAACAAGAAACATTTTGTTAAAGTAAAAGAAGACCAGAGCCTATCACCCCCTCCCCCAGGTGCAATAAAAGACACTCAGTACAACTTACCTCCAGACCCAATAAAACTAGTAAAGCCTCCTGCTAACAAAGACAACCTTTTCACTAAAATTCGTTCATCCCCTTTCACAACAGACACAGAATACAAAAGTGAAATGCGAATCGACCGGCAAAAAAGCAAAGAAGGCATCAGACACAGTGAAAACGAAACAAAAAATCAAAGAAAGAAAAAAAGCGCCTTTGAAGATAACCAGATGTTTCATATCTTCGAGGAAGATGAGGAAAATAAAGTCAGTCCCCGTCTGAAGCCGATGACGATCAAGAAAAAAACAACGAAAGTCTTTTACCCTCAAGACCTGGGGTATGAAATGCAGATGAAGAACTTAAGAAGTGGCGTTTTTAACAGAGCAGTGCAGAAAGTTGAGGTCCAGGCAGACGCTGATGAAGTTTCAAATCACCAGTCCGCCCGACAGTTGCCAAATATTTACAACAATCATTATCACCCCGAGTTCAAAAGAGGCCGAGCGAAAGATGAAGACCCTGACCTTGGGGGAGGACCTCAGTACATGACTGCCTTTCAACCGGAGGACTATGCTTATTCCAGGAATGTGAAGAACTACAACTATGAATATAAACAGAGACCTTAATTGGATAGTGAATTGTTGAATATAAATATGAAGGTTTTGGGGATTTTCAGTGCTTTTGTTCTGGCTTTAGTTGTTCAGACTTCTGCCATTGGATCCAACTGCGGGGCTGATAGTTATTTTAAACAGGCTGCTTTCAGTGTCAGTCCTTCTCCTGTTAGAGGGAAATGGTCTTTGCTTACTTTGACTGGAGTCACCCCGTTTGTGGTTTATTTGCAGGAATGGGACTTGTTTTTGAACTTAAATGGGAACCTGGTTTATATGTATGATGTTCCTTTGACTGGAGCTTACTCTGCAAATACTCAGGTGTCTGTGAGTTATAACTTCACCATTCCAGCTAATACTGAACCTGGGTACTATTCGCTGAGACTTCTGCTGCAGAATAACCAGAATTATTACATCAACTGCTGGATTTACAATTATTTCATTTCTGGCTAATTAAGAAGTAGTTGTTTAATAAAGAGTTAGAATCTTTTAATATTTTAGGATTATTTAAGATTCTAATAAATTTAACATTTAAGTGTTGTCTTTCAAGAAGTGTTTAAGGAAAAGATCATTTACATTTGGAGGAAAATCAAGAATTTTATATCTTTGGTTCTGCGTCGTCTCTGGTAAAATTTTCGAAATTTGAAAAACTTTTTGACCTGTTCATTTCATTTCTGGTGAAAAATAGCCAATAAATATGAGACTTCTGGTTCTTTTCACCATATCAGTCTTAACTCTTGCTTCACCTCCTGTTAAAGCGAATTTCGTTGAATGTGAGGCGTGTCGTCTGACGCTTCTTAGCTTGCGTGATTACGTTCGTGAGCTGAAGCACTGGGAATGGTTGGCAAACTATACTAATGAGCTTTGCCTTAAATTTGAAGGTGAGAGCTACTCATCGATATGCCCTATGACCATCAATGAGTTCAAGCCGATAATAGCTGACCTGGTCATTGACAGGCTGATCGACCCTGAATACTTATGTGTTGAGTTGAAGTACTGTACAAGTCCCAAGTACATACCTGAGAATTTCACTGCATACACCGAAAGAATCATGAAAGGAAAACCCTCAGGACCTGGTCCTCAACCATCGGGAGGAAAAACCTTCCGATTTTTGCATATCAGCGATATTCACATGGATATGTACTACAAAGAAGGCACTTTAGACCCTTGTGGACAGCCCATGTGTTGTCGCTTCGGAAACGGAACTGAAGGAGCCACTGCTGGATATTGGGGCGGGCATAATTGTGATTTGCCTCTTAGGACTTTGTATGCCGGATTGAAACAGATTAAAGAAATGAACCCGGACTTTATTTTGGTGACTGGAGATTTTGCTTCTCATGATATTTGGAACCAGACTAAGGAGTATATTTTAGAATACCAGGATATGGTTTCTACTGCTTTTAAGAATACGTTTACGGATACTCCTATTTATACTATTTTTGGGAACCATGCTTGTGTTCCTATTAACCAGTGCACTTTCGGTTTAGATTACTGGCTACCAAAAGCTTTCTCCAAGTACTGGAATCTAAGCGATCTCGAACTTTTAAGTCTCCAGCTCCACGCAGGTTACATTCGGCGTCACAAGTTAACAAATCTAAAGATAATGATTCTAGATACAAACGTCTTCAACGCAGGAGACTTTTACCTGATGCAAAACAACACGAACCCGATGGGGCAGTTGGACTGGATATACAGCGAACTTCTAACAGCAGAAAAGAACAAAGAGCAAATTTACATCATGGGGCACATGCCCACTGGTGACGTCGACGCTTTGCCCACCTGGTCGAAACACTTCGACGTGATAGTCGACCGCTTCGAATACACGATCGCAGGAATGTTCTTCGGACACTCGCACAATGACGAGATTCACATTCACAGAGGAGTTTACACGAACCTGCCTACGAAGGTCCAGTGGGTGGCTCCTAGTTTCACGACTCATACAAATATCAACCCTTCGTTTAGAATGTTTCAAGCTGATGAGGAAACCAAGGCTCTGATTGACTTTACTCAGTATCGACTCAATTTGACTAATGCAAATTTGAATCCGAGCCAAGAGCCTGTTTGGGATGCGGTTTATTCGTTCAAGGAATTTTATGGAACTAGTGATATTTCGGCTTCTTCTGTTTATGAGATTGCTTTACTGATGGGAGATAATGAACAGCAAAGTTTAAGGTATCTTAGTAATTTTTACACTGCTGGAAATGATACTCCTAATAAATGCGATCACAAATGTCAACATTTCAACACTTGTCGAATGACTTATGCCAACATGGAAGATATTCTCAAGTGCCAGGGTCCTACTGTAAACGGTCTCTTCTTTGAAGTGAATGACTGGCTATACGCAAACTGGACCTATAAAGTCAAATAACTAGTTATTACTCTCCATTAATAGAATACCTAATCCTTCAACAACGATAATCTATTATTATTAACTCAGACCTACAGAAGTTTATGAATTTTCTGAATTTGCGTCAAAGCTCTTTTAACCTTCCTAGTTTTGCACGTAACATACCCACTAGGAGAGCACAATTCAGGAAAATTGCTATAAAAGTCAGCATATCCCCCTTTCATCAAGTAAAGTTCAGGATACGAGAGTTTCGGATAGTTCTCCATATTTTCATTCCTATCATAATTCCTCAGTTGTTTCAACAAGGTCGGTCCTCTAACTTCCGAAAACTCGCAATGAATGATAATAGGACAGTCTTCCCAACCCTGCCCTTCCAAATGTTGTACAAGTTTACATTGCTCAGTGATATGCAAGGCTCCTTGTATATGTCCTCCTTCATATTCATAGTCAAACCGAGAGTCAATGATCAGAAACTTGCGAACTGAGAACTCTCCTTTAAGCAGTGAAGCGACAGTGGAAGAAGAAATTTCATTGATTCCAAGAGAAGTTTCAAGTTTTGGAAGTAAATCAGCTTCACTCTTTCCTGGCTTGACTTGAGGGAAAAATTCTTCCAGTTTGCTTTGACGCAAATTTTCCTCTGATGACATGATGAATTTAAAATAACCGGTTTTTGGATAAGAATTTGGGGGTATGTGAAGGTTGAGTTTAGATTATTAAAGTATTATAGACAGTCTGAATAACTTGACCTACTTTCAAATAAACGTGAATTTTTCTGCCGTGTTTTGTCAAACTTGTCAAATTGAGAAGGAAGTCTGTAAATATTCGGCCCTGGGGAGTCAGTTTCCATGTTTTTTAAGAAGTTACGGTCACCGAATCCGAAACTGACATCTTTGTACTGCTTCTTGAAGACCTGGGTGTATTTTGGGGAATATGAAATTGGAGAGGGACACTTCACTGGAGTTAGGTCTTTGTACTTTGATTTAAGTGAGACTTTTGGACTGTTTTTTGAAGGTTGTCTGATTGGGTCGTAGCTGCCGGGACCTGGGACTCCGTTTTCATCGACTCTTTTCGGCTTTTTATTAAAAATCGGTCCGAGTGATGAGTTTAAAGACCCTCGAAGCAGGTATAAGCTCCCGTTTGGGGAAAAGTCTTCGGTAAAGGCTTTTGGCTGCCAACGCTTACCGAAGCCCATCGTTATTGACTTTGATTCAAATGAAGTGCGCAGGGAACTGACCTCGGACTTGTGGTCCGACTCGGAACTGGGGAATCGAATTGATTTAGATAAACTCCAGGGTGTTCCATTTTTTTTGTTGATGTTTATCAGTCTTACTCTTGGAGTTTCTGGGAATTTATTCATTTTATATTGAGGTGAATGGAAAATTGTTAGGGATGTTCAGGATGAGGGATGGAGAAATTTTTTGGAGACTGGGTGATAAGGACTTATTTAAATGATTATTTGGAGTTTTTTTCAGATTTTGATGGGAACTTTGGATATAAAGGAATAAAATATTGAAAATTTGCATAAGTTAATTTAATTAATTGATAAAATGGGTGAATTCCATAAAAATTTGAAATATTTCGCTTAAAATTCGAGATTAAGTCTTTAAATAAATGGGCGAAGTATATTTAGGACCGATGACTGACCTAGCTCACAAAAAGGAAAACATTTCAATCCTAAGTACCGAGCACGAGTCTCCAAACTACCGTGGTTTCTTGAATTTAGGAGGAATCATTCTAGTTGTAGCGAATTTCAGACTGATAATAGAGAACATTCTAAAGTACGGTTTCCTAATGTACAGTCCTGAAGACGAGTTCCTCAGCATTCCTTGCCTAGTGACATATCTCTCGAACATCTTTCCAATTCTTCTTATTTTCTACATCGAGACAAGTCTTTCCCAGACCCATTCCCGAAGTTTAATATCCTGGCTTCACACCCTGATCCAAATCGAGATTCTGACTCTTCCACTCCTATCAATCCAGCGGTACAAAGTCCACTTTGTCCCAGGCTTCTTCTTACTCGCCCTGACCCTCTGCATTTCAATGAAACTCTACAGCTTTGGGAAAGTAATCCGCGAAGCTCGTGATTCTTTCATTTCAAAAAAACATGAAAAACTTCCAAATGAATTTAAAGCTTTGATATCAAAATACCCAAACTTGATAAGTCTTCATGATTTTGGTTATTTTATGTTCTTTCCAACGCTTTGTTTCCAGTTCAAGTACCCTCGAAGTGAAAGAGTAAGAAAGACTTGGGTTTTCAAGCGCTTTGTAGAGTATTTCGTTTCAGTTGCCCTGATGCTGATAATGATCCAGCAGTACATCACCCCTTTGCTTAAAAACACTTTCAAGATCCTAGAGCAAGAAGAAGTGAACTACATGGGTTTACTTGAAAGACATCTGAAACTTTCTCTTCCAAATCTTTATCTCTGGCTTTTCTTGTTTTACTCAGGGTTTCAGTGCACTCTGAATATTTTAGCGGAATTGACTCGGTTCGCTGATAGAGAATTTTACCTGGAATGGTGGAATTCGAGGACTCTTGGAGAGTACTGGAGAAAATGGAATATTCCCGTTCATAGCTGGCTCTTGAGGCATGTTTATAAACCCATGGTCGCTGACGGGTACGGGAAAAACTTTTCAATGTTTTTTACTTTTTTCTTGTCAGCTGTTGCTCATGAATATCTGATTAGTGGAGCTTGTAGGATTTTGACTTACTGGGCCTTTATTGCTATGATGAGCCAGATTCCCATGATTATCGTGATGGACTTGTTTAAGAAGCAACTTGAAAGGAGTCAGATTGGAAATGTTGTGTTTTGGGTAAGCTTTTGCATTATTGGTCAACCGATTGCTGTGCTTATTTACTCGTACCAGGCTTACACTTCTATTAAGGCTGATAGTTAATGGTTAGTTAGAGAAGGTTTAATTAACTATTTTAATCTTGTGACCAGGAACCTGTCTCGAGTGGCGGCAGTCTTCCTCCTGAGACTGGTCGAGCACTTTCAAGTTCTTTTATTTTATCACGAATAGCTTTGATTTCGTCCATTTGTTTTTCTAAAACCTTTAGATTTTCTTCATCTCTGATATTTCTTTTCATTTTAGGTTTTTGTGTGAACAACTCATACTGCCTTTTATATCCACTAAGCGAATTTCTTTCTTTTCTAAGTTTATAAATCTCATCAATAAGTTCCTGATTAACTTTCATCTGCTGCATCCTTTCTTTGTTATGAGTTTCCTGAACTTCCTTCAGTTTTTTCCTGAGTGTATTGATGCTATTCTGAAGGTATTCACATTGTCTAGCAAATTCTTTTTCAGTATCCGGCTCCTGCCCCTTGCCTTCCTTTTTAACATATTTTTCAAAGAGTCTCAAAAGCAGTTCCTTCAAATTAGGATAGTCCTGAATACTTTGAGCACAGTCATAAATTCCATTCTTCATCGCTTTGATGCGATTTGTAGTTTCTCTTATATGCGTCCTCTGATCACTGATTTCTTTTTGCATCTTTGTCTGACGATTGCAGAGCTCTTCCATGAAAGTTCCAAGATTTTCATTCAGTCCACTTAAGAACTTGAGTCGTTTGTCCATCTTGCTGGTGTCTTCCTTCATTTTCGAGATTTCTTCTTCACGAGGGCCGATTTCTTGTTTGAGTTCCTTGATTTTGTAGTCGAGGACGAATTTGAATTTTTCCAGGTTTTGATTTTCTTGTTTTAAATCATAAATTTTCTTTTCTCGATCACCGATTTCTTTTTCACGGTCAAGAATAGTTTTCTTCAAAGTTTCAATTTTTAGTTTCTGTTGGTCAATCTGAGCCTTTTGTCTGTCAAACTCTTCTTGTTTCACTTTCAAGTCATCTTCAAGACGGTCTTTTTCAGTTCTCAACATGGTTTCCTTTCTTCGAGCCATGGAAACTTTTCCCTTCGCACGAAGACTTTCTTCCTTGATGAGTCGAGTATCAGCTTCATTCTTGGTGCGATGTTGCTTGACTTCCAAGTCATTTTCATCAGAAAGCTGTCTTTCAATAAGCTGACATCTTTTCCTCTGTTCTTCATTTTCCTTCTTAAGTCTATCAATTTCCATTTTTTCTTCCCTGAGCTGTTGTTCCCATTCCTGTCTCTGTTTATCAAGAGCGACTTTATGTTCCCTTTCAATATTTTTTATTTCTTCTTCACGTTCTTTACTTTCCCTTTCCTTTTCCTTTGAAAGTTCCTGGTACTTTCCGACTTCATTCATGAAAGTTTGCTGTTGTTTTGTCTCGATCTCTTGTTTTTCATTTTCAAACTTTTCTTTAAGGTTTCTGACTTTTTCTTCTCCTTGTTGTTCTGACTCGCGCTTGCCTTCGGCAAGCGAATCGTATTTGTTCTTGTCTTGTTGAGCGTCGTTTGTGAGTTGCTCTGTCAGTTTGTCGATCAGGTCTTCGAGTTCTTGGATGTTCATGTCGTATTGAAGACGAGTGTTTGTTATTGCGTCGCGGTTGTTCGTACGCCAAGTTTCTTTTGTTTGGTGACGTTCTTCGATGTCGCTTGGAGTTATTAGGATTTCTTCTGAGAATGGAATTGATGAAAAGTCTTTGTCTCTTCTTGCGGTTCGCACGTCTCGGTCTTTTATTTCCCAGATTATTAAGGATGCGTCTTGGGATACTGTGAATAGGTAGTAGTCGTCGAAACTTACTCGGATTCGCTCGATTCCTCGCGAATGACCCTGATATTCAATATCATCACCAGTGAAAGCAGGGATCTTGAAACATCTAACCGCTCCTGTTTTTTTCACATCATTATACCCAGCGAACAGCAGCTTTCCAGACCTAGAAATAGCGATTTGTCCAATAACCTCATCAGTTTTCTTAGGAGGATACCCATCATTGTGCGGTAAAACTCTTAAAAACTGGTCATTTCCAACAGCATAAATTTTCCTAACCTCCTCTTCCTTAGACTTCTCCTTGCGACTATCATCAGCTATTTCCGAGCTGAAAACAACAGAAGTAATAAAAGTTCCTTTGAAATGATAATCCTGAGAGAAAAAAGTTCCATTAACAGCATAAAGCCTCCACTCATAAATACTTCCATCCATTCCAACACTAGCAAAGCTGAAGTCATCTTCGCTCCAATAAATCGCTTTGACTTTACCCGAGTGGTTTTTATACTCCATATTCGGCGGGTTTTCACCAGTATAAAAATTAAAAACCTTAATAGCATTTCCCTGAACAGCAGCAAACAAATGTCCTCCATTACTAAATCTGACTTCACTGCATCCTCTAATAGGAATATCTTTATATTTCTGAATACTTTTATCGAAGACGTTCATCATTCTTAACTTGTCTCCAAATCCAACAACGATATGAAAGCCGCTTGGGTGGAAGGCGACACTATGAGGTTCATCATTGAAATACTCACAAACTTCAAGGTTTTTTTCGAGGTAGTTCCAGATGCGGACTGAGTTGTCCAGGCTGCAGGTGACGACGAGGGGCTTCCGGATGCAGACGTCGAGTCCTGTGATCGCTTTAGAATGAAAGGAATGGCTTAAGGGTCGAGCTTCTTCGTTTTTCGAGTTGAATTCAATTGAGTAGATCTGCCCGTTGTCTAAAGTGATTACCAGGTTCTGCTCGTTTTGATAAGAAAGGCTTAAAGCTTTGATTCCTCCAACAGCTTTTTTATCTTGTTGGTACATTTCAATGATTCGAGGTCGTTGTTTGTAGTCAGGTCTTCTCTCGTCTCCTTGTGAGTCAAAAATTATTACATTTCCATTCGCACCTCCAGCGATGAAGCCTTTTTCGAAGTGAAGAAGGGAAGTTACTTTGAAGGTTTCGATTGGAATTGAGATGTAACCGAGGAACTCGCAGTTTGAGTCTAAAATCAAGATTTCTGCGTGGTCTGTTCCAACTACCAGGCGACCGTCTTTAAGCCAGGAATGAGAAAGGTAGTCACTTGATAGACCTTCTTTCTTGCCGTGAATGTCGCTCGTCTTTAGGCTGAAACCTTGGTTGTCAGGCTTGAACCACCTGAAAAGCTCAAAGCCAGTCACCACGATTCCGTTGTTGTAGTCTAAAAGGTTGAAACTTGCCATGTATGCTGCTGTTGGCATAACAGCCACTACATTCCCCTTTGATCTTTCCCACTGCCAGAAAACTAAAGCGAAGTCAGGGGCTCCCCCCAAAGCAATTAGATAATGATTTTCTTTACCCGGGGCGAAGGCAAGACTGATGTACTCCAAGATGTGTATTTCAGTTGTGTGCTCAGGGTTCGACATCTGACGCTTTTTTCTTTGAGTACTCGTGTCGTATACCACTATCGATGGAGGGTCTGTCTTCTCAGCCACTGCCAGATGTCTGCGCATAGGAGACAGCGTAATTGCTGTTATTCCTAATGAGTTGCTCAGACCCGGAAAAAATTGCTGCTGCTTCTCTTCTGGATTGTAAATCACTATGTTGTGACCTGCTGTGTAAACCACTTTCTGCTCGTCTAAGTGGAATACGCTTCCATTCGTGTCAGCTTTTAGACCGAATATGTATTTTGGCTGGATACTTGGAGTAGTTACTATCATTTTTATTAGATTTGAATTTCGAGAGATTTCTTAGATATGAACTGATTTGTGAACTTCCAGATGGGGATATGAAATGTTTGTTTTCTGATTTAGGGTCTTTAGTTGATAGTTCAGAGGATATAAGAAAAATAAAGGAAAGTAAAATTTTTATTATTTTAGTGAATCAATTGTGCAGAATTACATAATTTATATGTTTCTTGATTATACAAGCCAATTTTCGATAATATTTGTAATTACTTAGAAAAAATTTTAATCATGTTAATCTATAAAGAAATAATTACTCAAGAGGTAATCCCTCGAAGACCTATTCAATCAATCTTCCGATCAAATTAATTAATAATTCTTATTTTGAATCTAAACATATATAATCCTGTCACTTCTAAAGGAACCGTGCCGGGATAGCTCAGTTGGGAGAGCGCAAGACTGAAGATCTTGCGGTCCTGGGTTCAATCCCCAGTCACGGCATTTTTGCGAAGGTTTTTGAAATAAATCCAAATAATGGCGAGTGAATCAACAGAAGCCTCTTTCCTTTTAGAGCGAAACCAGAAGTTAATATCAGAGTCAGACTATTCCCTAGACCTAAACGAAGAAAAACTCGCCCTTCTCTCCAAACTACTTCCAACTCTTCAAGATTCAGAAAATTTTAAATTCAATCAATTATTTCAAGACCTGCTTCAAAAGCAGTCATCTCTGAAGCAAGACTTCGAAGAAAAGCTTGAGAGACAAACTCATCTAAAACTAGACCTTGTTGAAAAAAACAGTTTTTTAGCACAAAAAGTAGGAAAACTCAAAGAAAAAGAAGAAGAATTCACCATTATTTCAAGTCTTGACAGAAGCAGCAGCATTATTTCTGACAACGAGATTCAGATCCAAGAGATCCAGAAGAAAATCCGTGAAAAAGAAGACCTGAGGAAAGACCTGATCGAAGCTGAAAAGGAACATTCGAAGAGTGTCTTAGATAAGAAAGACAAGAAAAGAATGTTGATTGAAAAGCAGATTTTTTACTCAGAAAAGAAGAGAAAACTAGAAGAAGAACTTCATGGAAAGAAAAAAGAACTCAACAACGCCAGTCAGTCTTTCAGAGACCTAGAAACAGGAAGACTGGAGCAAACAATATCTCCAAAATCTCAGTTCTTTCTTGATACCAGCTCGATTCGCCGGGCAACTCCAGCGAAAGACTCAACTTTTCTCGATTTATCATCATATCCTTCAGAAACCCCAGCAGTTTCAACCCCGCCACAAAAGCAAGTCTCTGACTCTTCAAAGACCACGACTTACCTTCTCCTGGCAGTAATTTTTCTTCTGATAGCTTTGATTTTTAAACTGTTAACCTGATAAAGTCATCATGTTGGTTTTACTTCTGCCCTTCGTCGTTTCTCAGACCTGTCTGAAAGCTGTTTGCGAGTCATCAACTACTAAATTAGAATGTCTTTCGCCTTCTGACTCTGTTGTTCTCACTCGATGCTCGTCAGGCCTAGAATGCGACATCGATTCTTTAGGCGATTATCTGTCGAACTCGACAACAACACCGATTAACTGCAACACTTCAGATGCGGAGATTATTTGTCCTACCAAAGCACTCACTGGACGTTTTTGTTGCAAGTCGTCTAACTGCGAACTTGAAAAATGTGAAGAAAACCACTGTGTTGGTTATGATACTGGAAATCAATGCGAAGTTGACTCTGACTGTATTCCTGAACATTATTGCAAACCTAATGCTGGAAATGACTTTGGAAGCTGCACAAAATCTTTTGGAAAAGGAGATGACTGCGACTTTGATAATGAATGCGCTTCGGGACTAGGGTGTAGTCGAGGTAGCTGTGTGCAGCTTTTTTCTTTGGATAATGGGAAGAAGTCTGACCAGGACTACTTTTGCAAGACTCAGATGAGAAATAAAGATAATCTATGTGATTCAATCGAGGTGTTTGTGGATGACAAAAAGATTACTAATCCCTTTGAGTGTAAAATCGGTGATACTTGTGTCTATAAGTATAAGGAATCTGGGGAAAAATATGAAGAAGGACCCTGCATGTGTGACGGGACCACTTCTGGAACTGGGTATTGCACAAAGCATCTCTTCCATGATTATGAGTTAGCTAGTCAACTTGCTGGTTATATGACTTATGATTCCAGTCTTTGCTCAGGAGACGATGCAAGTTCTTTCAAGGTAGAAGTCCTTTATGAGTGCAATAGTTTAACTGATGATGAATTTTATAAAGTGCTTAATTTTACAGCTGTTTTAAACAACTGGCCCCTTTTTCAATCTCAAATCATTCATGACTGTGCAAAGGACATCGGTTTGTTTGACCCGGACTTTCAGTTTGAAGAGAGTTTTTGGCTTGGAGCTAGTTTAATTTTGATAGTTCTTTAATATGGTTTGAAAAAAAACAGATATAAATGGATTCAGATCCAGAAAAAGAAAGGCTTGTTTTATCATCAGATTCAGGAAAAGCTCAATCCGAGATTTCTTCGAATTTTTTAAGGAATAAATGCCCTGCTCAATTATCATGGAATAAGTTGGAATATACAATTAAAGGATTTTCTAAAGAAATCCCCATCTTAAAGTCAGTATCAGGACATGCAAATTCAGGTGAAATATTGGCGATAATTGGAGAATCAGGTAGCGGCAAAACCACTTTAGTCTCACTTTTATCTGGAAGATTAAGTAGCAGCTGGAACATCGAAATCTCTGGAGACATCTACATCAACAACACAAATGTAAGGAACTTTGAGTATTCGCTTCTCACTAGTTATTTATCTCAAGAAAATATTTATTTTAGCTACATGACTCCTAGAGAAGTTCTAATGTTTGCAGGTGCTTTAAAACTGAAGATTTCAACAGAGTTAATAAAAAAGAGGGTTAGGAAACTACTGAAATTGCTTCAAATTGAAAATGTCGCTGATACTATCATGGGAGATATGATTTTCAGAGGACTGTCTGGAGGCGAAAAAAGAAGAGTTTGCATTGCACTTGAAATAATTTCAAATCCTTTTATTCTGATGATGGATGAGCCGCTATCAGGATTGGATTCTTATAATGCTGAAATAGTTCTCAGAATATTAAGGAAAATGGCTGATAAAGGGAAAATTATCATCATTACCGTACATCAGCCTAGTGATTTGTTGTTTTCGCTCTTCAATAGAATTATTTTAATGCAAGACGGTAGATTCGTCTATCAAGGCTCAAGAAAGGACCTTCCTTTTTATTTCGCCTCAATAGGTCTCTTCTGCCCGAAATCTTCAAATCCGACTGAATACTTCATAAAACTCTTCCACATCGAAGACCGTTTAAAACCAACAGAAAAAGAACAAAATTTGATGAAACTTTTAAACGAAAATTACGCAAAATCTCAACCAGAATTCGATAATCAAAGTCAAGACTTAAAACAACTTGATCAAAGTTTTTTCAGAGAAAAAGCAAGTTTTTGGCTTCAACTTTTCTGGACAACAAAAAGAGCTTTTAAAGGTTTTTTAAGAAATCCACTGGCATTGTTGTTCAAAGTGGCAAACACAATAGTTTTTGGTGCTTTAGTCGCGATGCTCTTCTGGGACCTTGATGTCGACCTTCAAGGAGTCCACAATCGATCTGGTTTGCTTCGATGTGGAGTGATCAATAGTTTGTTTTTCCCTATCATGGTTGGAGCTTTTGTGTTACCCATGGAAAGATCTATCGTGCATAAAGAGTACCGCGACAAAATGTATGGAATTGAAGCTTATCTTATTTCAAAGTTAATTGTTGAACTTCCTATGAACATCTTCTTTGCTGTTGGCTTGAATTCTATTGCTTATTACAGTGCTGACTTGAATACCACTGAAAATGACAAGTTTTTCATTGCGATTTTAGTATTACTTGTTTGCCAGATTAATGGAGTTGTCCTAGGAATCATTTCAGGAGGAATTTCTACTGATGTGGTTATGGCTTCTTTTATAGGGCCGTTATTTTCAATACCTTTCTTGCTGTTCAGTGGTTTTTTCAGTAATCCAGATGAGATCCCAGATGCCTTTGAGTGGCTCAAATACACCTCACCTTTTTATTATGGGTATCAAGCTCTGCTTAATAATGAATTTGATGGACTCGATGTAGATGATTCAGTTTATCCTAATCCTTACACCTTGTTTCAAATACGAAAAGATATCGGGACATACATGGTTTACTTTTTAATTAACATTGCAGCCTGTCTTCTCATCGGCTACGTCATTGTCAAGAAAAAAGCTGATGATACGACTTTCAATTAGTTTAGACAATATTTAGGTAAAGACTTCAAAATAATACATTTTATAATGTTAGTTATTTTAATTATCTTTGCTCAGAGCTACTCAGAGTATGTAGAACTTGAAATCAACAGCAAAGTTAGATTCGGCTGGAAATTCAAAGATGAAGAAATCGAAATGACTTTAAAGGTATTTCTTATTTAGTGTGAAATCACGAATGAAAATGGCTTTTGCGGCATCGGCTTCGGCGACGGGATGAAAAATACTGACATGGCTGTGATTTTCTTTGAGAATTTTGATATGAAACTGCAAGATAAGTACTCAACTGGCCATTATTGGCCTTCAGACGATACAAACTTAGGAGGAGAAAATGATTTTAATGATATTGACTTGGAATATGAAGACGGTTGGGCTTCTGCTAGTTTTACCAGGGATCAAGAAAGTACTGAAAAATACGATGAATCAATAACTGTTGGATTGGTGACTGATGTTTGCTTTGCTTGGTCAGATGGTATGTTTTTTCACGGGGAGAACTGGGAAGTAGGTGAAATGAAATTTGGAAAGACGAAAAAAGACTCTTATTATCATGAATACTTCAAATATAG
Organism: Stentor roeselii; assembly: GCA_006503475.1. Taxonomy (NCBI): domain Eukaryota; phylum Ciliophora; class Heterotrichea; order Heterotrichida; family Stentoridae; genus Stentor; species Stentor roeselii. Next base: position 101,718 of record RSEH01000041.1, on the reverse strand, counting down.
AGATAATTGGTTCAGTACTCATCGAGATTTAATGACTATTTGTTGGATGGTTCTTGTGCACCTTGCTGTGATTTCAGCCAGGTACTTCAAATGGTGGCCTTACTGGTTATTTCTACATGTCGGGTTAAATCTGACAGTTATCATCATGACCATTGTGACCTCGATCGGCGTTTATCAGGTGAACAAAAACATTTACTTCGCTTACACAAGTGATCAAAGATACCACTCGATAATTGGACTTAACTTGAACTCTATTCTTATTTTTCAAGGAATACTCGGAATCTGCACCAGATACTTCATCGGATCGAAAAAAACCACAACGCCAATCATTTTTCTTCGAAGGCTTCATGCTGGAACAGGTCTTTTTCTTCTTGTTTTTGGACTTGCGGAGGTGTGGATCGGGTGGAAGATGTATGATGGCTTTAAAAAAAAAGTAATTGCTTGCATGCTCGCATTGATTGTTTTAGTTTATATTGTCTGTGAAGCACTTAAGATTTTTTCAGTAAGATTTTCAGGAAGTGCTGAAAGTTTAAACTCTGAAAATTCTGGATATGTTCAAATCCAAAACAAGAATTCAGTGATTAAAGCTTATAAAAAAATCATCTCTTCGAAGCAGGCTTTAGTTATTTTTGAGGATAAAATTCTCGACTTGACTCAATTTATCCCAAGTCACCCTGGGGGGGCGTCAATGTTAAATCGAGTGATCGGGAAAGAAGTAGGAAAGTACATAAGTGGCAGTGCAAGTCTTTTCGATTTCAACCCTCACAGCCACAGTTCCGAAGCGTATTCAATTTTAAAGACATTATCATTGGAAACGATAGGATACGACAATGAAATACTCCAAGGCACAGGGAGTCAAGATGAGATGATTTGGACAGTCTCTGATATTTTCAAGATCTGCGAAAGTACATCTTGCATTACTTTAACATCAGAAATCTGGAGCGTTTTTTTTCCTAAAGGAAGCAGCTGGCTGGGTAAGAGTTTAATAATAACCTCAGACAAACTAATGAATGTGAAACGTTACTATTCAATCGTCCTCAGCAACCTGAACAACTGGGAAGAAGAAACGAAAGACATTCGACTTTACATCAAAACTTATGACCTTGGAAAAGTCTCCAAGTACCTCACAAGTCTCACAGTCGGGGCCAGTCTTCGCATCAAAGGGCCTGTCGGGCTTGGTCTTCTCTTAAAACAACTGAAAACTGGGAACTATTTTGCATTTGCGGCAGGAACTGGAATCAACCCTTTTATCGACTTACTTCGAGTGATTTGGAATGGCGAAGCCCCAGAAGGGTTTTATTTAAACTTTTTCATTTCTTTTCAAAGTCAGGAAGACGCTTACGGACTGGAAGTCTTTAAAAATGTTGAGAAAAAATTCAGTCATCAGCTGAAACTTCACATTTTTTTTAAGACTGACGGAGTTTTTATGAGTTTTACGCAGATTAAACAAATTTTCGCCTTGGGAAGTGTAAAAAAAATTTGGATTTGTGGACCTAACGGGTATTGCCAGTTTATTCGAGATATTTGTGGGAAATGTGGAATAAGTGAAAAACTTGTGCTTATCTTGTAGGGATTATTAATGAAATAAACATGAATATCGAGTGGAAAAACTTTCCTCTTTTTAATTTACTTGCTTTGCCTATTTGTGCTCTGCCGAATCCGCAGAGAGGGAATGAAAGTGTTGAGGATTTAATCCTGAACTATGATATTTGTCGCACTCGGATTGAAGAGTTCAGTGAATCTGACCAAATGAACTTAAAAGTCGTTCTGAGACAGTTTTGCAAGGATAAAAAATATTCTTATAAGCAAGGAATGAACGAAATTCTTGCACCTTTTATTATCCTAGTCAACCAAGGACTATCTTTAGACCAGGCTTATCATTATTTCACTTCTTTTGTTGAAAAAGTGATTCCTAGTGTCTTCACCGAGTCAGTGATTAATAAGTAGGTCAGTGAGTCTCTTGCAGGGCTTTTTAAAGTCGTTAATCTGCTCATCAAGTACCTGGTTCCTCAAGTCTTTTTGTTTTTTGAGGGACAAGGAGTTACTTCGGAGTTTTTTATGACTTCCTGGATTGTCACTGCCTTTGCCTCGAAAACGCAGAACTTTGCGAAAGTTTTTTATTTGTGGGAGTCAATTGTTAGATCTGGTCATCGATTTTTTATTTGTATTGTTTGTGTCGCTCTTCTTGATATACATAAGGAAAGAATTTTGCAGCAAGATATTGGATCGGTTTTGGTTTATCTTAGCTCGATTTCACTTGATTCTGAAGAAGTTATCAACAAGTTAATTAAGAAATCGTATGAATTTTTATATGTGCTGCCGAAGTCTATTATCACTTGGCTTGATGCTTTTGATATGCTTGAACTTGCAGGACTTCCCCAGAAATCTAAAATTTTAGAAACATTCCTATTTTTCAAAATTTTACCAAATGATTACCTAAAAGCAATATATCCTGAAGCCTTCTGGACTCAAGGAAATTCAAATTCATTTGTTTTAATTGACTTAAGAGCTGAAGAAGATTTCAAGAATGGCCATTTCCCTAATTCTGCATTTTTTGATAAAAAATATTTACAAGATATTGAAAAAGTTGAAAATTTTGTTCAGAACTTTGAAGGTGTGAAAGGTTTTTCTCATTTTGTTATCATGCAGCAACAAAAACTTTCAAAAGCTGAAATTAATCGAGATGGAATTTTGCTTGCAAATGCTTTTTTAAAAAAAGGCTTTGAATTCGTTTCTTTCGCTTTTGGAGGATTTTTAGAAGCTCATCGAGTTGTGCTGTCGAAAGGGCTTACACTTAGAAAACATCAGACAGAGGAATGCAAAGCTTGTGCAAGGGAAAAGAAATCCCCGAAGAAGTTTGTGGACTTTTTCTGGCCGAATAGAAGGAGGGTGAAAAGTTATGAATGCTTGGATAAGGAGCCTGATTTTTTGCAGTTCACAAGTTGGATAATATAATTAAGATTGGTATTATATATGAGTTGATTACAGGATGAGATATTTTAGTGATTAGTAGGTTTTTAATGTTTAAATCAAGTTTTCTGACTGTGAATATATTGAGTTTATTTGTGCTTTGAAATTATTAATTCAATATTGCCTTAGTTTCGAAGCGTTAGGATGATAGAATAATCAACTGCAATAAAATAAATACTTATTTCTTCAACCTTAATTAATTTAAATACTTTTCAACATCCTAATTTTTCGTCGAAAAGAATCCAAAGACTGAATTCTTGAGAATATTTCCAAACTTATCACTTCTCGGCGAGTTAAATGTAGTGATAGACTTCCTCGAAGGTGTTTTTTCACTAATCTTAAGAATTCCAGTCCTTGCAAAGTTCTTCGGTAGTTTCACCGATTCATTAAAAATCGAAGAATCACTTCCAAGATAAGAAGAATTGAGAGAATTAACAGGACTCAAAAACGGTGAAACTTGAGTAGAAAGTCCAGAATAGCATTCAAGTTTCTTATTCAAAGAGAGTCGATTCGTCTTCTGACTGTAACTCCTGAGTCCTCCTCTGCCTTCAAAGTAAATCTTAGAAATATCATCATGACTAGAATCCAGGTTGTAATCAAACATTAAAAAATCATTATCATTCGATTCAGTGTCACTTAAAAATCCTAGAGGAGAGTTCAAGACTCTTCTATCAAAATAACTCTTTCTTAAATCCAGTTGTAAAGGAGGTTTTATGCTTTTTTTCTTGATTTCCTTCCAACTTAAATCCTTGCACCATGGATGCTTCATTATTTCTCTGGGACCATTGGCTCCAAGTCTTTCACAAGGATCTTTCGCCAGTAGTCCTTTTAGGATATCCTGGCACTCAACGGTCAAATTTTCAGGTAAACTAACATCTTCATTTAAAACTCGATTATGCATCTTGTGAGGGTCCCTATCATAAAACGGTGGCAATCCAACAAGCATTTCATACAAAAGTGCTCCAAGACAATAAAAATCAACAACTTTGCTATGCCCTTCTCCCATAAGAATCTCAGGACTCATATATTCAGGTGATCCACAAAAGCTCATTGAATTTTCATACATATCCAACCTGGAAAGTCCAAAATCAGTAAGTCTGACATGTCCATCAACATCGATGACGATATTTTCAGGTTTCAAGTCACGATAAGCGATTTCTTTTCGATGAAGACTTCTAAGTCCAAGTAAAATTTCAGCGAAATAGAACCGTGCATGATTTTCACTGAACTGTCGAATGTTTTTCAAGTGGTAATACAATTCGCCGCCAGGGTAAAAGTCCATCACGAGATGGAGCTTGTTGCGAGTTTGGAAGGCCCAATGGAGCTTCGCTATAAAAGGACTACGAACGGTCGATAGTATTTCCTTCTCCGCCATTAAATGAGGTTGAAGCTTTTCCTGAATAATTTTTTTCTTTTCTATTGACTTCATCGCGTAGATCATGCCAGTGTCCTTTTTCCGCACCTGGGTCACTACAGAATAAGCACCTCGTCCTATCATTTGAATCACGTCGAAAGAGGAAATCGAGACTTTTGAAGGCGCTCGGGAAAAGTAAACAGCATGCAAAATTTCTTCATTTTGCAAAGGAGTCAAATTCCGCTCTGGCAGAGACAAGTAATAATTTAGACATTCAGATTTGTCAGATGTCATCAAAGATATCACTGGTCGTCGCAAGTCATTCAATTTGTTATTCACTTGACTCAAAAGCCCAGTGACAGTGATTTCTCGAGGAACATCATGAAAAATCACAGTTTTTTCTGCAGTTTTTATTGAAATTTTTTTTATTCTGCTGTTTTTTTCATTGGCAGTGGAAATTTCTAGTCCCATTCTAATTATAATGAAAAAAATTTAACCTCCTCCACGTTGTGTTCATATTTTCAGATTTCTTCGTGATTTAAATATAAAAATGAGTACTGAAAAGAAAAAATACGTCCCGAAACCTCAAAATTCTAAAGAAATCCCTGAAGCACGGCCGAAAGACACCAGATACCGAACAGAAGACGTGACAAACACGAAAGGCAACGAGTGGGAAGACTACTACTTGAAACGTGAACTGCTCTTGGGAATCTTCGATAAAGGCTTCGAGAAACCTTCTCCAGTACAAGAAGAAAGCATTCCTGTGATACTTGCTGGGCAAAACGTAATCGCGCGAGCCAAAAATGGTACTGGCAAGACTGCTGCCTTCGTCATTCCGATACTAGAAAAGTGTGACACGCAAACGACTCAGATACAGGCTGTGGTCTTCGTGCCCACTAGGGAACTTGCTCTTCAGACTAGCTCAGTCATCAAAGAAATTGGCAAGCATATGAATGTTGAGTGCATGGTTTCTACTGGTGGTACTCCTTTACGGGAGGATATTTATCGATTTTATAAGACTGTACATGTCTTGGTTGGAACTCCGGGGAGAATTCTGGACTTGGCTTCGAAAGATGTCGCCGATCTATCAAAGGTGCAAATGCTAGTAATGGACGAGGCAGACAAGTTACTCTCTCAAGACTTTCAGCCAATAATCGAGCAACTTCTGGAATACTTCCCCAAATCAGTTCAAATAATGATGTTCTCAGCGACCTTCCCTCTTCACGTAAAGGACTTTTCATTGAAATACCTTCCAGACGCCCAGATGATAAACCTGATGGAAGAACTAACACTAAAAGGCCTAACCCAATACTACGCCTACGTCCAAGAAAAAAAAAAAGTGCATTGTTTGAACACCCTCTTCTCAAAACTCCAAATCAACCAAGCCATAATCTTCTGCAATTCCACTTTAAGAGTAGAGCTTCTTGCTAAAAAAATCACAGAAATCGGTTATTCCTGCTTCTTCATTCATTCAAAAATGCAGCAAAACGACCGAAACCGAGTTTTTCACGATTTCCGCAACGGAGGGTGTAGATGTCTGGTCTCTTCTGACCTGATAACCAGAGGAATAGATATTCAAACAGTGAATGTGGTGATTAACTTCGACTTCCCGAAGAACTCTGAGACCTACCTTCATCGAATCGGGAGGTCTGGAAGGTTCGGGCATCTAGGCCTTGCGATAAACTTTATATCAGACGACGACAAAGAGAATATGTTTGCGATTGAACGTGAACTTGACACTGAGATCCAGCCGATTCCACAAAACATTGACAAGTCTCTATATAATTAACTAGTTAGGGCCTTCGGCTTGGATAGAATATAAAAATGGACCAGGTGAACCAAATGCTTGATAAACTAGCCAAGCACTTTGATGAAATTCCATTTATCAAGCAGTTGTCTGAGAGGACCAAAGTCCCTTCTTCTCAACTTGTCATCGGGATCATTGTCTCTTTGCTGTTCTTTGTTGTCTTTGGACTTGGGGCTAGTCTCATTGTCCAGGTCGTCGGAATTCTTTATCCGGCTTATATGTCCTTCAAGGCCATTGAAAGTCCTGAGGAGGATGACGATAAGATGTGGCTTACTTATTGGGCTGTCTTCGCGCTTTACAACTTTGCTGATAGGTTTATAGACTACCTTTTCTTCTGGGTGCCTTGCTATCATGCTATCAAGCTTATTGTTTTGGTTTATATGTTTTTCCCTACTACTAGGGGAGCTATCGTCTTTTATAATGTTTTTGCCAGACCTTTCTTCTTGGCTTGGGAGGCGAAAATAGACTCTTTATTGAGCGAGGTGAGTGAAGGAGTGAGATCGAAGAAGTCGGAATAATTATATTAGGAATTAGATTTAAACATCTCGTGGCTCAGTCTTCTAGATTTCCTTTTCCTACTTAAAAATTACTGCTCAAAAAGTCTAACACGTTCAGAAGGCGATGGCAGAATTAAAGAAATCATAGGAGACCTCGAACTAAGGGCTTTGAAAGCAGAGAGTTTGACATAAGCTGGTTTAAACTCTACTGATTCATTTATCTGAACCCTTAATCGTTCTCTGGGGATGGAGTTACGGATAATAATGTTGTTGATTATAGAATCTTGGTTCTTTTTCTGCACCTTCAAATTGGGAAACCTTTTAATTCTTTCATCTTCTACATGATTTCTCCTAGAAATATTAAAAGCAGTTGATCGAAACAAACGGTTAAGTTCATCTTCAAGCCACCTGATCTGTTCCTTATCAAATATCGGTTGCATGACCTTGGCAACATAAAAAATAAGTGTTTCATAGAAATTCTGTTCATCTTTCGATGTCTTCCTCTGATTAATCACATTTAAAACAAGTCTTCCATAACTTTTCGCCATTCGGGCGGCGAGGCCAGCCAATTTTTCATCATTCGAAGAAACTCCTGAAGTTAATCTAAAGTCTTTCGAGTCCATCGATCTTTCTAAACGAAAGAGGTAAGTGCAGTAGTCCACTGTCCGTTTAACAAAATCATTCATTTCCTTTGAGTTATAGTTTTCAAGAAAACTTGAAGGAATGAAAAGACTTGGGTCGTCTTCTTTTGTTTTTATCATTTCTTGAATAGTCTCGTCGATTGACTTTTTGATGTCGAATGTGCTGGAATCTGTTAGTTTTGAACTGCTGTTCATTTTGGATTTTTATGGAATTTTAGAGAAGTATGGACTTTGGATTTGAAGGAAGATGATTGGGAGGCTTTTGATTGAGGTTTAGAGGTTTAGAGGTTGAGATTAGAGATTAAAAAGAATATTTTATTGTTGGGATAATGGAAGATAATCGAGTTAGAGAATTACTCACGAGTCTGGAAGAAGGGATTAATCGTAGGGAAAAAGGAAAAGCTTTTAATAGCATTGAACAACTAATGGCTTTAAATGAAAAGTTGTTTATCAGAGTTGAGAAGACAGAGAAGACAGAATTTGAATCTGCTGAGAATGAAAAATTTAGAAATTATTTGAAGAATGAACAAGATGAAAAACAAAAACAGGGTAATCCAGAAGTATTTGAAGATAAACATGAAACAAAAGAAGAAATCACGAATGAATTATGTTCAAATGGGATTGAAAAAATTCTTGCTGATAAAATCGCTGAAAGATCTAATTCTATTAAAGAAGCTAAAATTTTGTACACATTACATTGTATTGGAGTTGAAGAAGAACTCGCTAAGACATGCGCTTTGAAATCAAATTCTATCAAAGAGGCTAAGAAAAATTATAGAGCTTTTGTTAAAGAAGAAATTCCAGTCGAGAAAATTAATAGATCTATGCAGAAAAAAAAGTAGGATATAATTAAAGATCCATGCAGAAAAAGTAGGATATAATTGAAGATCTATGCAGAAAAAATAGGAAATAATTAATTAGTATGTCTGAAAGAATAAATGCAGAATTAGAAAAATTCAAAAAGGATCTTGAAGACTCTATGGCATCCAGAAACCTGCAAAAGTCTTACGCTTTAGTCGATTATTACTTCAAAGCTAAGTTTCCTTGTGTTTTAACCCTCGAAAACGCGGTAAAAGATTCAATCAACGAAAAATATGAGAATTACTTAAAAGATCTAAATATTAGTCGTGCAAGACCGTATGATGAATTGAACGAATCTATTAATCAAAATCTAATTGAACTTGGATATAGAGAAGGCATGGCAAAAATAGGTGCTACAGGAAGTGCAAATTTATATGATGCTATAAAAAAAATAAAAGACCAGAAACCACGAGCAAAAAAACGATATTAAATAGATTATCTTTATAATCTTAGCTTAAATCCTAATCTCATCTAGTAACTATTGATTAATGTTAAGGAGATATATATCCTTATTTTCATTAACAAATATATAATTCTTCATTAACAATTATATAATTCTTTATTACATTGATCTAAGTTTTATATGTTCGGTCGTAGTCAAATCTTAAATTCATATAATCTGAACAAATTCAGAAATAAATTGAGTTTCTTATCAGGGTTCATTGTAAGTAGGTATCTTTGTGACAGAAGCTTTTCATTTTAATCGATTCTAATTGTTCATGAATTAATTAGAATGAAATATTCACCATGAAAATCGACTGAAATTGAAAGTGTGGTAGTTATTTGTTTTCAAATAAACCCTCCTACAATAATGATTTCCTTAAATAATTTATTAGTAAACTTTGAGTTTATTCATTTAGCTAGACCTCTACAACCCGTGTTTCGATTTCATATACTCCTACAAGAAACTCTCCTCTATCATCATATTCAACCCAGTCATTTTCGTCGGGCCTGACATCTTCAAAAACCTTTCCAGAAGTACTGACAACGTTAAAGCCCATGTAAACCAACCAGCTTAAAATCTTGATTCCTCTTCCTTCAAGTTTAGCAATTGTTTTAAACTCTTCACTATCGCAAAATTCTCGAGCATTATCAACAAAACTAAGATTTCCATGAGTTCCGCAAGACTTACAGCGAGAAACAAAGTTAAAAGTTCCCCTAGTCCCCTGAGCTTCAACCTTTTCATTAGCTTGAAAATACACATCCTTCGGATACTCTTCCCTACAATTTGAGCAAAGAATCTTAAAAAACCATCTCATACTATCCGGAAACTCAACTTTCTCAACATTATCCAGCCGAGCTTTAAAAATCACATCAAAAAATCCCATTTATTTCTAAGTTTGGAAGTCTTTCACCACTTTTAAATCTTTTTCATCTCCCAAGACAGGAGCTTCAACTTTCGAAAAAAAACTTCTACATCTGCTTAAAAATCTGAAATTTGGCCGACGTAAAAATCTCCATCTATTGATCGACGATGCTTTAATCAATGAAAACTTGTCACAAAATTTAATTGAAAGTTCTTCAAGTAGCGAAATTCCCAACTGCCGTCTTGAGTAGCCTTTATCAAAACACCTAGAAACAAACTTCGACCTTTTTGATAAAACTCGAGAAATGAGGTCATCTCGAAGTCGTCTTTTCGGATAATCAATTATTTTCACCAGGGAAGGTGGAAGGGAGGGATAAAGACTTGGGTCAGTGGTGCAGATGAAGTCGATTTGGAAAGTTGAGAAAAAATCTTCGGTGATGCTTGGGGCGGGGTATAAGACTTGACTCACTAGACCTGTTTGTTTTAATGAGTCTTCAACTTGCTCCACTGTCAAGACTGGACTCGGCGAGTCTTCGATTCCAACGATTAGGATACAGTTCGGGTAGGACGAGATAAGACTTTTTAGCAACTCGATGTCGGAATAGTTGAACAGGTCAAAGGTGTCTGAATAGTAAATCTTTTGTTGCAGTTTAACTGGCTCTTGTTTTAACTTTTTAGAGGTTCTTGGGGTGTAAGTTCTTTTGCTTTGACGTTTGACTCCTTTCATTTTTATTGTTGTAATTTAATTCAAATTTTAATGGAAATTTTCAAGCTAATTATTCTAACTTCTCAGTTCGGATGATTTTCCGAATTTCCAATAGTCTGAAAGATCTAAATGGGGATCGTGGGTTGGCTTCATTTCGACTTCTTCGACTTGATGAATATTGTCTATTTCCATATGATTCTCTGAGTCTTCTTCTAGTGGGATGAGGGCTTGGCCTGGATCTGCTGGTTCTGGTGGAGTGGCTATTGGGAATGTTACACTTGATGTTTTTACTAGGCTTGGACCTGAATTTTCACCATTGTTTGGGTCTTTTGATGATGGATTTAGAGTCGATTCTACTTTTGGAGAATTATCGAATGGACTTGGAATAGGAGATGGTTCTGGTAATTGGGGTGGTGGGCCAGCAAGTGTTCTATTTATAGGCATAGGATCCGGTGGAGATCCTGTAGGAATTCCTGGGGATCCCATAGGAATTCTTGGAGGTCCCATCAATGTTCCTGGAGGTCCATATGGCATAGGTAGCGGTCCCTTTGGCATTCCTGGAGGTCCTATTGGTAGTCCTACTGGTGGTCCCATTGGATGTCCCATTGGAGGTCCCATTGGGGGTCCCATTAGTGATCCTATTGGTGATCCTATTGGTGATCCGATATGTGGCAACGTTGGTGGTCCCATCGGCATTCCCGGAGGTCCAATAGGCATAACTGGTGGTCTCATAGGCATTCCTGGAGGTATCATCTGCATTCCTGGAGGGATCATCTGCATTCCTGGAAGACCCATAGGTGTCCCAGGAAGGCCAGGTGGCAGCTGAGGAGGCACCCTAGGAGGTCCAGGGAAACTAGGTATCGGAAATCCTGCAAAGTTCGGAGGCAGTCCAGGAAGTCCCATCATAGAAGGCACCTGAGGTGCCTGTCCTTCACCGGGGCCATCTCCTAATTTTTTCGTCTGTTTTTCAATAACAGGTTTAAACTCCCCTTGAAAAGGTTCATTCCAGACCTCATTCTTCAAGATATCATTAAGAACCTGATTCGATTCAGAGTTTTTCTTGATAGTTTCCACGATTTTAATAAGATGTCCAGAAAACCCTTTTTTAAGATTTTCCTTATTTTTCAAGGACTCGACCAGGTTTTCATGAAAAACGAGTTGTTTAAAGTAAAAGTTGTTTTCACCTCGATTTAACATGATAATTTCCACAAGTCTTTCAACCTGCGTGTGCAACATCGAGTTCTGCTCGAATTTGAAAAAAGAATCAATCACCACCTGAAGCGCTGCTGATCTTTCGAAGAACTCTCTGACTTCAGGTAGTTTTACTTTGACTAAATAAGAAAAAAAATCGACTATCCTTAGACGAGCCTCTCCAAAGATTTTAATATTTTCGTCTTTGAAAGTACTTCTGAAGGTCTCAGAAGGATGTTTTAAGTAGTTGACTAGCTCTTCACTGCTTCGCAAGACCATCTTTAAAAAGTCTGTCGGTTTGTCTTGGTCATCTCCGTCAACTTCCATGTTTTCATCCTCGATTAAAGCAGTTTTTATGATGATGCCTTCAGCGGATGTGCTCTTTACAATACTTTTAACGACTTTTAAAGCTGCACTGATTGAATGATTTTTCTGACTCACAAGAGCATCATTGATTATTTTCGAGCATTCTTCAGACACGATGATCTTTTCATAGTCCTTCCATAACTCTGTCAATTCCTGTGACTTGTCAAGAATCTCAACAACGATGTCAGAAGCGAAAACAGCAGAAACTTCATCAGGTCCTATAAAAAGCTGAAAGACTTTAACAAGAACTTTCGTCCTGAAGTCTAAAAACTGGTCATTTCCCTCGATTTTAACAGTGAGAATCTTCTGAAAAATATCTGAAAACGACATGCATTTTAGTTTTGTAGACAATTTTTCAACACAATTGTATTGATTCATGATTTCCATGGTTTCTTTCGGTTTTTTATTGATGAGAATTAAAAGCAACTTGCTGAAGTACCCAGCCAGAATCGTTTCGACTTTTTCATTTTCAAGGAACTCGAAAAGCTTTGCGAAAAGTGAAGGGCTTGAGAAGAAGAGGTCGAGGAGGGACTGGTTGTCACTTGCAAAAAGCTCTGAGGCGATAAAAGGATACTTAAAACATCTTTTTGTGTCTGTCTCGTCTGGAGGCATCACTGTGATCATTTCAATCAATGTCAAAACTTTTTCTGCATCCAGGCTGAATGAAGATTACAATTTCTGCAGTTTGGAATTTTGGAATTTCAACTCTTGGACTATGTTGTCGTCGTCTAGAAGTTGAAATAATGTTGTTTCTGGGTTTTCCAGTAATTGGTCAATTGAACTTACTGAAGAGAAGGCTCCACCTAGGTGCCAAGGAACTCCTTGCATTTATTAATGGCTTAGAAGCTTAGTGATCTAGGATTGTTATTTTTTGAAGAAATCTTTTGAGTAGATGGGATGTTTGAGGACTTTTGTTTAAGGATATAAAATATAGACTTATGTAGAATTGGATATATGGATTAATTGTGAAGATACTTTATAAATTTTTTAGATATCTTTGTGTTGTTGATAATTTGAGGGTTTTTATGGTTAGATATGGGAAAAATTTATAGGAAAATTGAAGGATTATGTAGAAGATCATTTTTTTATATATTGGAAAATTTTTATCTAATTAAATGTTATCTGGTTAAATTATTTTATTTGTTTTTTAATCTGGTGATAAGAGGTTTGATCAAGTCTTATATAATTTACAAAATTATATAGTTTTATAAATTTCAGTATTTTTTAGACTCTAGCTTTGGAGAGAATATATTGATTTGAATCTGGTAGATTTTATTGATTTATACAAATTTTAGATCAAGATCTTGTAAAGTTACGTTTCTTGGAAAATGATCAGGTAGGAAAAATTTATCGCAAAGAAACTTTGAGCATGCAAAAGACTTTGTGCAAATATTATAACATCGTGTCTTACAAAAAATTAAGTCAGATTAAGTATTTGTTTCCTTTAACAGAGTGATAATTATTACTAAAAATCTTTTTTTTAGAAAATTGAAATTCATATGAAGATAATAGAAATTTGAATCATTGAGGATTCTTATTAACGTTATTTTATATCTCACCATGAGTATTAAAGAATTTATCCAGAAATTACTTATCTCATAAACTTTAGTCTATATTGATAATAAAACAATATAATTAACTAACTGATATCAAATTTCGTTAAGAAAACGAAATTAAAGAAGTCTACCAGAGTTTTAATGCTGATTGCTTGAGAAAATCAAAATATTCACCAATTATATTTTTACTGTATTTCTTAATTTTTGATTAATTTTAATTCAACCAAAGTTCCTTTGATAGTATTTGTTTTAATCCCAGTCGTTGGGTTTCGAAATATTTTATGATTTATGCAGATTAAAAAATTATTATCCTTAGATTATAATAACCAATATATGCATTAATTAGAGCCTAATTTACATTTTAATCAAAGACAATTAACAATGCAAACCTTCTTTCGTTAACAATAACTAAAAAACTTCCTCTCAAGATTTATCTCAACTATGCAAAGTATAAAAATTCCTTCAACTGAACAGAATCTTAGATATTTTTTCATACTAAACTTAATTGTCGAAGTCCATCTCTAACCTTGTCAATATTTAAAAAATGCAAGGAAATAAGCAAACTATAATGATACTTATATAAAACTTCTATCAAAAAAATTAAATAAATATCAGTGAATTCTTTTATACTAGAAAACGAAGTAGTAAATAGATTAAAATTTAGAATTTTAGACAATAATCAGAATAAATATAAAACAATTATATAGATATAATTAATCAGTAGTTTAATCAAATCTGGATAATTTTAAATGAAATTAAACTTGTTTACCTAACTTATAAAGATTTAGAACCAAATTAATGCTCTATATAAAAACGAAATATAAAGCTATTAGAGGTAAACTTACTGAATAGGTAAATGGACCAAATATTATTTAAAATAAATTTAAGATGCACCTAAGTATCCATATCTTTAAAATTTAATATTTTTTTTATCCTAAGTCATCACAAAAACAAATTTCTCAAGTTTTGGTTAAATAAAACCAAAACCTTAAAACCTCGAAAAACCAAATAAAATAAGTAAAATAATTCAAATTTATTTAATCAACTCTCAAACCTAATCATTTCAAAAAGCATCTCTAATCCATATAATCAAGTCTATAAACTATGGGACAGTCAATCATATCAAGCCCAATCCCATCAACACCTCAAAGAATCCAGCCGACACCAGGTTTATCTGGCCATCGAAACAAGAAAGGAACGATTTCATTTTACTGCGAGTCATCCTGCACTATTTTTTCTTTAAGTAGGTTGCCAGGGATAACAGTGAAAGACCTGAAAAAAATGACTCAAATTGAAAAATGTGACCTGATGTTGAACGGCTTAGTTCTTCAAGATGATCAGATGATAGAATCACTAGATCTCGAAGCAAGTACCTTGATAAAAATAGTCACAAACAACAACTTCTGCAAATCCTCAAGCACACTCGACACTCTCCAAGACCTTCACCAAAAAACAACATTCGGCCCCTGCTTAAAACGACTTGAAAAGCTGGAAAAGCCATCATCAGACAGTTTTTCTCAAACAATTTTAAATCCAGAAAAAGAAATCAACTTTTTACTTAAATCTTTCTCAGTTCCAGACGTGAAACTTGTCATTTCTTCCCAAAAAAAATATCCCAAATAAATTTTCGAATAATTAACTAATTTTCCTGAAATTACTTAAAACCTCGATTATCAAGTCATTTTTTAAACCAATCGAGTGGCATCAAAGTCGATTTCGAGTCGTCCAATATGGAAAAAACCGTATGTAAAATGTTTAAATGGCCTTCCAAATCACCTCAAACCATGCAACCCAAAAACCTGTCAATTCATTCAATTTCAAGTGAAAGTTTCCCTAACGATTCATTACTGTCTGCTTCAGTCAGCGAGTTTCCTGAATGCAGTTTCAATTTGCATTCTAGTCAAGACTACTCAGAAGATATCAAGTTCATCAGTGTTAAAAACTCAGAAATCAAAAAAGCTTTCCATTCGAAAGTCACTGATTTAAAACACTTGTCTAAGAAAATCGTTTACTTGTATGGCGAAGACATTCATACTGACACTCAGAGTTTAATCAATAAATCTGATAAAGTGTCTGAAGTTAAAAATCATGAAGTGCAGGCGGAAGACTTTGATGGAAAGTCCTCGAATTTTAAAGGAATCGTGGAAAATCTAGAAATTTTGCAGAAAAGTGTTAAAGTTACTGTTGATCAGATTGGAAAGGAAAAAGAAGAACTTAAGAAATACTTTAATGAATATGAAAAGTTGAGGAGAATTGTTGAGGGAAATGATACCCAGATTGAAGGTGATGGTACTTTGAACCAGGAGAAGACGAGTTTTTGTCAGTGCTTTATTGTTTAAAGTATAGATGATTTAATAATTTAATCGGGTTTGGGATTCTCTAGGGTGTTATTAAGAAAATTTAGAAAAATATTCAGGAAGATGTTTTAGATTTGAGTAGAATTTAAGAATTATAGTGTTTTTTATTTTTTGAGTTAAGGAGGATTAAGAAGACTTAAAACTTTCAAATTAAAACTTTTTAAAGTTATTTCTTATAATTTCAGTTATTCAGAATTTAGTGATTATTCTTAATTAAAAGGTGAATTTGGACTAACAGCCATTGGAACAGCCATCAAATAATGCTCACTAGGAGAGTGATTGAATTCAGCGATTTTCCACTCTTTCTTACTCATCTCACTCTCCACTTTAACATAAGGATTCCTAAAAACCCCAGAAGGAACTTTCGAAAAACTTTCATTTTTCAACCCAAGTGCCAAACTTTCAAGTTTTTTCCTTTTAGGTTCTTTGAAAGAGTAATCAAACTTAGACAAAACTTCCAACATTTTAACATGACTATCAAATTCTTTCTTCAAGTTCTTCGAATTAACTGAAGGAGTAATCGAAATGATTCTACTTGAAATTCCTTTATTTTCAAATTCAATCCTATCCTGAAGCAACTTCCTTTCATAGCAGTTAAGCGACCGAGGTACAAAACAAGGACTTTCAGAAAAATCTCTGCTTTTCTTAGTCTTAAAGTTAAGATTGATAAGTCTTTCAAGTAAATTCTGGTTTTCTCTGTAAATCTCCTGAGCCTTAAACCGGCTGAAGTACTTTTTCTGTTTCTTTGCCTTGAAAGTTTCAGGAGTGCTGCAATCGAGCATCCTTGATTTACTTTCCTGAATTTCCTTTAAGGTCTTCAGATGTTTGCTTCTGTTATTTTCTAGAATTTTTAACTTCAAAGGATTTTTATCGACGTACATGGGACCTTTCATGAAGGCAGCAGTTAACAAAGATAATTAGAAAATGATGAGGGTAATAAAAACATGGTTGACAAGATAAAAGCAAGATATTCAACTACGAACAGTCAAAGCACTCCTACTGTCACTGAGCCGAGGAATTATAAGTCTTTGTGGCAAAGTTCGATTTTTACTATTTTAGAGCAGGTCAGGGTGAGGAAGCTGCAGAAAGTTTATAAGGACAAGGAACCGAAATTTACTGTTCTTGTCATTGAGGAACTCTTGGAACATAAAAACTTGCCAAGGATGATATTTGGACCGAATTCGAGGATTAGGAAATTTTGGGATATGATTATTGGAGTTATCATGATTTATGTTCTTATTACTACTCCACTTTTGATTTCTTTTATTGAATCTCAGGGACTTGATCAGTGGTTTTGGATTGATTTATCTATTAATATTATATTTATTCTTGATATTGTTTTGAACTTGAATACTTCGTTTTATGATGAAGAAGGGATTCTTATTGCTGATAGAATTAAGATTTTTAAAAATTATCTCAAAGGATGGCTTTTAGTTGACTTGTTTACTTGTATTCCTTTTGAGATCATTCGTATTTCTGGTGAGAGTCCAGATGATTTTGAAAAAGTTTCTAGGTTTCGCATGTTGCCTAAAATCTTCAGAATCGCCAGACTTATCAAAATGATAAAGCATGTAAAACAAAGTAGTTTCATAGTCCAGCTGCAATCTCTTTTAGGTTTAAGCCACATTCACATGCGTATTTCAACAATATTCCTAGCAACAATAACATCAATTCACTTGATCTCATGTCTTTGGTACACATCCGCGAAGTCCAACTCTTTTGATGAAGACACCTGGGTGTCTCGATTCGGTGTAAAAGAAGAGAGTTTATCTTATCTCTACCTTTGCTCCGTTTACTGGGCAGTCACAACTCTCGTATCAGTCGGCTACGGCGACATCACTCCTTGGACATCAGAAGAAATTGCGATAACTCTCACTTGGATGGCTTTTTCCATTTATTTCTTATCTTTCACTGTCAGTTCTCTAAGCTCCCTTATATCTAAAATTCAACAAAAGAATAAATTAAAAGACAATCTTTTAATCAGAATTGATAACTTCTCTCAAGAAGCTGAACTTTCTAAAGAAATCAGGTCGAAAATCAAGAAATATATCAAGTCTAACCCTGGAAAATATGCTGGAAAGTCTGATGATAAAAGAGAACTGTTGGATTTGTTTGGATATGATTTTAAATTTGAGATTGTTGAAAATATTCATGGAGGGGTTTATAAACGGTTTCCTGTTCTTGCGGGACAATCGAGAGAGTTTTTAGTTACTGTCTTGCCTTACATGACTACTCAAGAGTTTAATGCTCATGACGAAGTCTTCTCATCTGGAAGTTCAGCCGAAGAGGTTTTTTTTTTGCTAAAAGGAAAAATCAAGTACTTTCACGATAACTACCTGTTCCGTGTTGACAGTCCAGGAGTATGTTTCGGTGATTACGAAGTTTTTAAAAGAATCTCTCGCGAATACACAGTAAATTTTTCAGAAAATGGTTATGTCTGGGTGTTAAACAGGCAACTAATCGACATAATCATGAATGACTTTCCCTCAGCTTATAAAGAATTCGAGAATTTTTCCGTGAAAAACTTCAAAAAAATAAAAGCTTCTCTTGCAGAAATAGAGTGTTTCCGAGAATTCCAAGGGAGATCGACGACAGATATGAGAAAAAGTGTATCAGAAAGATACCAAACCCTTTTAAAAGACGCAGCAAATCACTATTACAAACTCAACATAAACAACATGTCCTTCGAAAGTGAAGTCGACGAGCTTATCGAGATGTTGAAGTACGACTCAAAAGTCCTCAAAAACATAAAATCTCGAGTCCAAGAAGCTCTAATGACAAGCATCCTCAAGACTTCCTATAAAAATTCCTTTTCCAAGAACATCCTAAAAATTTAGTCTAAAAATACCCATTCTGCAAGTCTATCTATTATTTAGATTGTGCATTGGGACCTCTAACTTTTCCACCAGGTCCTTTGACAATGCTTAAAAACCTTCTATTGTAAAGAAGTCTTTTCTTTGCCCTGCCCTGAAGCAATTTCTTTTTCCTGTCAGCCTTGGGGACCTTGGGTGTCTGATTTCTGACCTTTCCGGCTCTTGCCAAACCACCATGAACCTTTCCCATATTTATAAGCTATTGGCTGAAGAATGAACAGGGCGAGTTTTAACTATTGAGGCAGTATTTAATGGATCCTCACATTTCACGACTGGTCTCAAGTAACAAAATCTTTGGCCTTGCTTGGAACTGGAGTACTTCAAAGTCTCCCATCAATGAACCAGTTTTATTTCAAAAGCCAGTCTCTTCCATCATCCCCTCGAAAGGTCAGTTGAAGCTAGTTCAAGGCCATTCAGTGTTCCATGAAAGTAAGGACTAAATAGTTGAACTCGCTTTTTATGTCGGGAAAAAGGCGAAAATGGTCAGTCAGGCCGAGGCTTATTCTTATATTGACGGGTACTGCTTGGCCCTTGACATGACTTCGCCATCACTTTTAAGAGAAGCGAAAGAAAACGGCCTCAGCTGGGATATCGGAAAAGGACTAGACGGTTTTTTGCCTTTATCTGAATTTCTTCCTGCCAGTCGCTTGCCTGACCCGCACAAGGCAAGTCTCGAGTTATTGGTGAACGGAGAAGTGAGACAATTAGGCGATTTGAGTCATTTAAAGCATAAAGTTCCTTTTATCCTCGAGTATATCTCATCACTTTTCACTCTTAACCCTGGAGACCTGGTCCTTACCGGGACTCCTCCCAACAGTTCAGAAATGAAACAAGGTGACCATCTCCACGGAAAACTCAAGTTAAAAGAAAATACATTACTCGAGCTTTTCACTTCGATATCTTAGATAATTCTCTTCTAACACCGTAAACTACTGGCTTATTATTGTGGGAAAAGCTTTGATAATAAATATTCCAGCTCGAGACTTTTACTTAAAGTCACAGGCGCAGCTCTGACATTCACATATTGCAAGGATTCTAAAAAAGAGAAATTTTTGGAGTCGTTGTTGAACTCTTCAGACACTTTATTTCGACTTAACTGCATTAAAACTTTTTCTCGGTCAGTGAAACAAGAGACTTTTGAAAGGCCGACTTCGAAGGAGTAGGCTTGTGTGAAGTTTCCCATGTCTTGAGTCGCTGATTTTATGAACTCTTCGTTCATGAACTTTGAAGTCTTTTCTTTTATGACGAAGAGGTCAGAGGAAGAACCCCAAAAGATCAGGTTTCGCGTGACTGAGAAAAAAAGATGACTTTTCACTTCTTTTGTTAATGTTTTTAAAGAGTTGTCAGAAAAGTTCAGAGTTTTTTCTATGAAAATACTTTGCTCGAGTTCAGGAATTTCTAGCAAAGTCTGGGTCTCGGATTTTTTACTTGCGATCACGTTGCAGAGGTGGAAGCCTTTTACTTGGGTGATCATGCAGTAGTGGTCTTTTCCTTGAAGTTTATTGAAAATTAGAGAAATTTCTCCGTTTTCCACTGCTAGGCAGAGACAGGGTAGAAGCTTTTGCTTGATTTCGAGTAAGCTGTGTTCTTTTGACTGGAGGTTGGAAATCTTCTGTTTTAAGTTTAAAGAATAGCTTTTTCCTTCAATGCTGAGTACCCGGAACAACAGGTTTTCAAGCCATTGGTCTGACATTAAAGTGACAGTCATATAAACTCCAGAAATTAAACAAATTCCTTTAAAAACCGTTTTAAGCACATGGGTAAGACTTGGCTTTCTCAAGTTAAAATCCTCGATTTCACTTTTAACCAAAGATTCTTTACTTGTTTCTGTGATTGAAATCTTTAAAAGTCCTTCTGAAATTCGATTATAACAAAAATTCTCATCTTTCGTGTTCAACTCGATCATATCCACCATATCCGGAAGTGGTTCTGAAAGATTCAAGAAGATCTTCAGTTTTTCTTTTAACTTAACCGCCTCAGCAAAGTTGTGTTCAAAAGTGGATAAATCACGAATGAGCTCAACTCGATCACTTTCAGCTTTTTGCACGTCATATAAAAGTGACTTTGCGACTTTTTGGAGATTTTGGACTGAATCTGAATTAAAACTGATCCTTGAGACATCGATTGAACTTTTTTGAGGAATTGTTAAAGACTCGGCTTCTGAATGTTTAACTGATTTTTTATTGACTTCTCGAGAGTTGGACCTTCTGGCTGAGTAGATCCTTGTGTACTTTTGCACCCTGAGGGAAACTATTCCGTCAACTTTCGAACTTTTGGGTAAAGGAAAAATGATTTGCTCATCCATAAGTTAATAATTTCTATATAGTGATAAAGTCTTCAGTAGTTTAGACTTGTCATCAAGCAAACTTTTATATTGATGCTTTAAAGTACTGCTTAAGTCTTCGGACCTTTGTCTGTCCTGCTCAATCTTTAAAGTTTCTTTTTCCAGTTGTTGGTAATCTCGCTTATCAAGCACGTGATTTAAAAAAACCTGATGATTTTCACTGCGATTTTTCATGTCTTTTCCTTTTGCCAGCTGTTGGTCCCATTTCATGCTTGCGTAGTTTTCCTCAGCTTGAGCTTTGACTTCAAGCAGTTCTTTTTTCTTAGAGTCTTTTTTTATTTCTCGAAGTTCAGAAAATTTTAGTTTATTAAACTCGTGCTCAATTATCTTCTGTTCCCTTTTCTTATTCCTGACATTTCGAAAGAATTCATTTTCCTAGCTAAAACTCACCGTGTTCCTCTTGATATCAATTTCCCTTTCCATCTCCCTCTGCTCTTCCCTTCCCTTTTCTTCCTTCAAGTACCTAGTCTCTTCCCACTGTTGTTTCAAAAGTTGCCCTTTTAAAATTCTAACCTGTTTCGACTGTTCTTCAACAACTTCTCTTAAAAGTCCAGCATCATAACTCCGAAGTACTTCTTCTTCACTAAAAAACTCTGCTTTTTTCGCAGTTTTATTTTTAGTTGAAGTAGGAATTTTTACTTTTTTTACAGGTTTTGGGGTATATTCAGGGATTTTTATGCAAGAAACGATTTCTCTCATTAAATTGACCAGCAACTGAAACTCGAAAAATCGTGACTCGAGTTTCAGGCTGGTCTTAGGAATTGATTGAAAAACATGCTGAACTTTTGAAAGTGAGTCAATGTCGCATTCGGATTCCAGGTAAAAAGGAAGATGACGGAGCAGCTGGATAAACATCCCTGGCCTTGACAGGCTTAAGGCGAAGTGTTCCCAGTAATGTGACTTCGGGATTTGTAGGTCTAGAAGGATAAGATAACAAAGAGCTATTTCTTCTGAGATACTTGGAAGGTTTTTGTAGTATCGAAGAGATGAGATTTGCTTTGCATTGATTTTTAAAGCGCTTTGTACTAAAGAATGGTAGTTTTGAGGGATTTCTACTGAAGGTGATTCGAAGACCTTACTTTTGATCTCTGGTTTCGGAGATTTTTTTGGATGTGACATACGAATTTTCACCTCTTCGATAAAATTGCTTAATAGTGAAGAAGGTTGAGACCCTTGATGACCTGCCAGAGGCTTTTCGAGATTATCGAGAATAGAATCAAAGACTTCATGTGAATCATCTATCACTATTGAAGGAGCTTGCAACGGCTGACGAGCTGGCAGAGGCTCTTCTATTTCAGCGAGAATCGATTCGAATACTTGATGTGAGTCATTCATCACTGGTGAAGGAGCTTGCAAGGGCTGAGGCGCTCGCATCGGATCTTCAGTTTGGTCTAGCGTCGAGTCGAACATGTCTTGCGAGTAGTTAAAACTCATGGTGAATTATTAGAATGATTGAAATATTGAGTTATTTGGTTGGAATGGACTTTTAAGTGGTTTATTCAGACATTGAAAGCTTTTATTCGCTTTTAATATAAACTATGGGAGAACGACTATCGTGCTTTGAAGCTAATCGAATGTCAACCTTTTATGATCAGAATAGTAAATCTTTCAGTGAAAGTGAAATCACGGAATTTGTAGGAAATGCGAAAAACTTTCAAGTCTTTGAATCTAATGCAAAGATCAAGAAAGTCACTAAAACGGAACATCTGGGAGTTGAGCATCTTGTGAAGGATCAGCCTGGGTACTTAACTGTTCAGTCTCCTGCACGAACTGTTGAAAGTCGGAAAATTAATGTTAACAGGATTTACTCTAGTAATGCAAGCAGGAATAGTACAAACTTGAGGGAAAAAATCAACCAAACTCATAGGTCTCCCTTTAAATGTCCAGAAAAAATGTCAAATTTTCGAAGTTTGTCGCCTTTTATTAAGACTTCTCAGGAATCTGAGGATTAAGAGATTTAAGGTATTTATTAAGTTTAAATCATTTTTCATATTTTTAGTTTAATTTTTTGGAAGAGGATTAGATTAGGCAGAGAATTTTAATAATGGGCTTTATTTGGCTTTTGGGTTTTGGGTACTGTCATTGAGAGTCATTTTGAATAAAATAAAAAGAATTTTCAAAAAAATTTAGATAATTTCTAGTATCAGAAAACAATGTGAAATAAGATTCACTCAAAGTTTACTAATTTTTTACCATATTTGTTTTAATCATTCAATTTCTTTCCTATTCTTACCATTTAAGCTAATTTTATAATTATTTTTTCCTGGAATCAAATAATGGGATTTAAAACCCTACCTAATATCTAGCGAATTATATTATTCCATTTATTTTTCTAATAATAACTGGAGCCAAATAACTTAAAACCGCAAAAAATCCAAACCTTCCTTCATAAAACCCATCCAACAACCCAAATCTATTTTTTCATTCGATTTAAAGACTTCTAAATAATCTAAAAACTCTTCAAAAATTTTTTAGTTTCATTTCTTTTACACTCCCATTATAAAGAAATTAATCTAATTTCTTGAAAGACTGGATACAATCAAAAGCGTTTTCCGATCAGTCAAAGAACTTAAAACACTATCCAAATCAACCCTTTCCATCAAAACATCCACCTCAGATCCCCAAACCCTTTAAAATTTAAATTGCACGAAAATCGCCCCAACCGAAATAACCGCATAATAGTTGATTTAAATACAATAAAAATATGATGGAATCTCACTCACACCTCTGCGAAGAGTGTTGTTTGGAACCCGATTACACCTTCTGTATAGACTGCGAACAAAAGCTCTGTAAGACCTGCGACGAAAAAATCCATCGTGGAGGGAAGCGCAAGTCTCACAAGAGGCAGTATCAATGTCGATGTAGAGGAGTCGCCAATGGTTTCTGCACCTCCTGTTCAAGGTATTTGTGCGAGAGCTGTGCATATGTACACAGTCATGCAACAATTCAAAAAATATCAAGCACAAATTTTGTGGTGGTATTCTGGGACACAGCTCAAAAGAATATATCAGAAGCAGAAGCGAATCAATGCTTAGATTCTCTATACCGAGACCACCAAAACATTTTAGAGCTTCGAGTCTACGGAACATCTCTTCCCAGGCCATATCTAGAAAGGTCAACGCATCCAATATCCTTTATCCGACCAGAAGGAATGAAAGATTCAGAAGCAATTCTCCTGGACATCAGTTTATACCTAAAAGACTCAATCTCAGAGATCCTTCTGATATCAACAAGGGCTTCCTTATTTAAAGTTCATCTAAATCAGATACAATCAGGAATGCCCGGAATCAAATTGCTGGTCTCGACATCTTTTCCATATTTAAAATTCATCCAAGTCAAAGACTTGCAGTTAGAAACAACCTCTTCAACCTTCTCCTGGGATTCCAAAGAACGAGTTCAAAGAGAACAAAGCGATTCCTGGGACATGCGAATTCAAAGACCATCAAAACTCGGTTTCCGCCCGTCATCAGAAGTGATGAAGGTAAAAAATCAAGATTTTCTTCCAGTTTACCAAAACTTTCACAGGTCAAAAGGCCAGAGCTACTCTCATGACCTGCTCATCACGATGATGAAAGAATTGGCGGAAAAAGGGCAGATCATGAATGACGCTGGGTGGCTTTGCAAGAGTTTTTCACAAAAGGCAAGACTGACGATGGAGGCCAGTCGAGACATCATCAAAGAAGCAGAACGTTTTGGACATGTTCATACAATTGAGCGCTCGTTCACTGATTTGAAGACGATTTGCTTTACTTGTCTTAAGATTGACTCGCTGAGCTGTGAAAGTCTTACTTGGGCCCTTCGCTCTTTAAAGGCTGATGAAATGCTTCCTTCTGAACGGGCTGTGCAGTCTCGAATCAAGGAAGTTTTTGACTATAAAATACTTACAAGTGACTGGGAAACTTTCATTGAATCATGTAAAAATCGACATGTTCATAGCAAGAGCGGCTCTGAGAACTACTCTTTGTTTTCACAGACTTCTAATGCTAGTCATTCTTTGTTTGTTTTGAAACAAGTTCCTGACCCTGTCACTAAACAATCGTTGATTCTTGTATACCCTAAAGGTGAGGAGTGGCAGTCGAAAGATCAGTTTATTAAGGAAGGTGATGTACTTGGAGTTAAAAATACTTCGGATTGGAATGCTTTTGTTGAGTTCTTGGCAGAGTATTTTGAAGGGTGTGTCGCTGGAGATGACTCTCGGGCTATACCTGGAGGCAGATATGGATGTGCACAGTTTTTGAAGTTTTGTGGAAATTCGACTTTGAAGAACTGCTCTTTGGGGAAATTGAGCTACATGGTGCAGCTCAGTATTGATGAGTATCTGCTTAGGTATTATAGGACTTTACTGGTCTGGGTGCCAAGCACTCAAAAATCGACATCCGATAAAGAAAACACAGAAAAAATCAGCTTTATCCAAGGAAAAATTATAGAAATTTTAAAAGAAAACCGAGAAGGTCTCTCTCTAGCTCAGCTTCCTCTCTACATAAAAAGAAAAATCAACTCATCTGTAAATCTCGCCGAGCTCGGATTCGCTAAACTAAAAGACTTGCTGATGACAATGGAAGAAATTCAAGTAGAACTAAGAGGAAACAATCACCCTTTCGCAGTTTACAAGTCAAAAAAGACTAAACAATTAGAAGAAGAGGCAAAAGCACTCATTGAAGAAGCAGTTCATGCAACAGTTAATGGAATCACTTCTCAAAAACTTGAGAAAGTCCTCAATGAACAGCTGGGATCTTCTTTCCTTGAGCTTAGAGGAAGCACCTTGCTTGACTTCATTGAAAAGAACTGTTCTTCCATTGAAATGCAGAGGACTGAAAAACTGACTATTTTCAAAAGAAAAGAGAAAAATGAAAAGGTTTGTATAAAAATTCTTCATGAATCCGGGAAATGTCTTCAGAGTGAATACTTTGCTGGAACTTTTCATTCTTATTTTGATTCTTACACATATAGCAACCCCCCGGGTTTCTAATAAGTAACTTATTGGCGTAGGTTAACATCTAACTAAATTTCTTACACTATCTAAAGCAAACATGCCAAAGGAGGTGATGTTGGAAGTCGAGCAGTCATCACTTCTACACCATTTGGAGTGACCATCATAGTATGTTCAAACTGCGCAGATCTTCTACCATCTTGAGTGACAGAAGTCCAGTTATCATCCCAGAGTTCATCCTTATACGCCCCAGCATTAATCATAGGCTCAATAGTGAAAACATGTCCAGTCCTCATGACACCTCGAGCCTTATTATTACTATAATGCGGAACACTCGGTGCACAATGAAAAAGTCTTCCAACTCCATGTCCCGTGTAGCTTTTAACAACAGAATAGCCTTTTGGCTCGACATACCTAGAAATAATATTTCCCATTTCACTGTACTTCACCCCTGGCCTTACATGGTCAATTGCGAGCATAAGTGCCTCATAAGTGCTTTTCACGAGATTCTTGCTCGCGTCATCAACGTCGCCCACCAGGTAAGTTTCGTTCGCGTCTCCGTGAAAGCCTCGACAGTAAATGCTGACGTCACAATTCACAATGTCACCATTTTCTAATGGCCTATCGTCTGGAATACCGTGGCAAATCACTTCGTTTACTGATGTGCAGAGAGACTTTGGGAAGTGGTGGTAGTTTAGTGGAGAAGGGTATGAGTTGTTTTCTATGCAGAACTCGTGAACTGCTATATCGATCTCTTCTGGAGTCACTCCGGGACGAATCATGCTGTTGCATAAGTCTAAAGCTCGACGCACTAACAGACTCGAATGACGTATTTTGTCCAGTTCCTCGTCACTATAAACAGGAATTTCTCTATCAACTCTTGAATTCTGTTCAGATACCGGAATCCCAGAGACAGCATAATCCGGTTTATCAATATGATCCGGTACCGAACGCATAGCCGAAACTTTCCCTTTTCTCAGAGGTCCAGTGTATTTATTGAGGTCTTTAGGAACAGTATGCTTTAATTTATGAACATTCCAATTGGCTTTAAAGCATTCTTGCCCACAGAAGAAGCTTGACGGAAGCAGGAGCTTCAAACAGGTCGGACATTGAAGCTTAGCAGGAGAACCGCAACCTTCACATTTCTTTCCTTCCATTTATGGATGATTTGCGAGAAGACTGAAAATTCTTGATTAAATAAAAGTGCGAAAACTTGCCTGGAAACTAAAAAAAGGACTTTTCGAGGAAAGTCTGATAAAAATTGTCCTTTTAAAGTTTTTTAATAAGAGTTTGGTTTTCATGGTCTTATCGAAAATTGGATTAGTTAGTTATTGTGAAAGGTTTTCTATTAGGACTGACTTCTCCATTTCAATAGGAGCTTCGTAAATCACGTTTAATGGATTCGGATGAATTCTCAGATGTTTCATTATTTTCGAAGAGACTTCTGGTTTTGACAAAGCATCAAACATCAAGGAAGAAGATATGTTGTTAGTTTGGATCTTCTCAACAGTTACCGGAGTGATTTTTTGAATCTTTGAGCTTTTCGATCCCATTTAATTATTTATAATTCTTTCTTTATTGCAAAAAGATTACTCAATTTAAATTTCAGCTTGTTTAACTCTTTGGTTTCAAAAGAGGCATAAAAGAATTAATCGAATTCACCCCGACTGACATTCCAGTCTTGGCAGACTGGATAGTTTTCATAGCAGACATCATATTGATAAACTCTCTCAAGTCAACAGACCCATTGCCATTAGTATCAGCTTCCTTTAAAATGGCTTTCCAAACCTCTTCATCATCAATAACTCCATCACTAAGCACATCTCTGATTTCCTGTGCACTGATCTCTCCATTTCCATCAGCATCAAACATCTTAAAAGCGATTTCAAGATTATCCAAAGAGATATTTTTCTGTCTTTCCTGACAACTGACCAAAAACTCAGTATAATCAATCATCCCATCATTATCCTGGTCAAGTTTCTCAATAACCGTGTTAGAAATTTCTTCAGCCTTTTCACGACTCATGGTCTTCGAGTATTCCTGAACCAGCTCTTCTTTAGTCAACTTTCCATTACCGTCTTTGTCAAGTTTAACGAAGCAATCACGAAAATACTTCAGGTCTTCATGAGAACTGACTTGAGCAGCGATGAAAACATAGACAGCTTCTTTTAACTTTGACTGGCAGTTGAAATTTTGAAGGTTTTTCAAAGCCAGGTCAACATCTGCAGTGATTTTTTCTCGGTGGTTTGAAATCCATCGATGTTGAATGGCATTTTTCGCTGAAATCCGCTGATCTGGTCGGTGCTTTAGGAGATGTTTTAAAAGATCGCAGGCGTCTTCGGAAATTCCGATTAACTTGTTGGGAGTCAAGATGAATGGACTTTTTTGGGCTTGTTTTAAGATGAAGTCGCTGTCACGACCGGCGTATGGCGGCTTTCCTGTGAGGAGGATGTACATTATGATGCCTAGGCTCCAGATATCACATTTTTCGTTGTAGGTTTTACCGAATACCTCTGGGGCTAGGTAGTATGCTGAACCGTAGCAACCACTTAGTCGACCGTCTGGGTCTAATACTACTGAACTTCCGAAGTCTGCCACTTTTATGCTTAGACTGTCGCCTTTTTCCATTAGAAGGATGTTTTCTGGCTTTAGGTCTCGGTGGATTATGCGCTTTGAGTGGCAATATACTAGAGCTGATAATAGTTGAAACATCACTTCGGCTACTTGGGACTCTTTGAACTTCTTGAATTTTACTATCTCGGTAAAAAGGTCTCCAGCGGGGCAGTACTCAGTAGCAACATAATAAAGACGTTCATCCTCAAAGATCTCAAAACATTTAAGAATATTAGGATGGTCTAGACTCCTCAAGATCTGTATTTCTTTTAATAAGAACTTCGCATCTTTTTGACATGCTGAAAGACACGACTTGTGAATAAGTTTCACTGCTCGATTAGTTTTCGTTATTTTATGAAAACAAAGCATTACCTCGGCGAAGGCCCCAGAGCCCAATCTTTGAATTTCGACGTAGTCTTCATAGTTGTAAGACTTTGAAAGACGAACGAAGTTCGCTGGGGTGATCGAAATGTTACGAGACGATATCTTTTTAAGTACCGGTTTCGAACGAGAGGAAAAAACAGAGCAGCCCATTGTTAATTATTACCAAATTATTCGTGGACTGAAAAAGTGGAATTAATTAGCTGGAATAAGTATTTTTGGAGGAGATTTAGGTGATGAAGTAAGTTTTCACATCAGGTTATTGAAGAAAAAGGGTATAGATGATTAGAAACGCATATTCTGGGAAAAAACTGAATTTAAAATAATGAAAAAAAACGCGTAAAACACAGAAGATAACTAATATTCATCTAAAAATCCTCTGATTACAATACTAAAAATTTCTATTAAAACTTCGACTAAGACTCAACTGGACATTTCTCATCGAGTTCAATTTATAAACTTGTAAAACCTGAAGTCTAGTTTGCCATTTTTTAACTTCTTTAGTTTGCTCAAACTGATCAAGTCCCTTCATGATTTCAACCATGCTTAAACTGAGTTCATCCGTATTTTTCCCTTTAAACTCTTTACTTTTCTCATTTTTCAGTTCAATGAAATTTTTTATGACAGTTTCATCAGAATCTTCATTTTGACCCAACTGATTCAATTTCCCTTCTTCCCCGTCCTTAAGATCTTTTTCTCCTTTCTCCATAATCCCGATACTTTGAACACGAAGTGACTTTCCAATTTTTTTTTCAATTTTTAAACCTTCTTCAAATTTCCCTTGTTTTTTCCTCAAATCTAAAAAGCCTATCCTTCGACAACTTCCAACTCTTTTGATACTTTCCGTAGAAGAAGACGAAGAAAAATGCATGGAGGACTGTCTCGGGTGCATAATCGCGAAAATTCCGAGTTTATCTTCAGCGTATTCAAAAGAAAGGTTCGGCTTCGAGGCCGGTCGACCTTTTTTGATTTCTTTGATCATAATTTACAATCTTTGAATATAAATGGAATCTCTGGATGCTATTGAGTCTTCCCTCTCTTCAGACTGGGAAGGTCAAAGTTTTCTCCAGGTTCATGAAGTCCTCATCTTTACCTTGTCACAGACAGGCCTCTCTAAAAGAAACCTTTCAAAAGTCTGGCGAATTTCAGAAATTCTCTCGAAAAAGGTGCCTCCAGGTGAAAAACTTGTCTTATTCGAAGCCTTTTCAAGAGCCACTGGGAACTTTCACTTGCAGCTTAAGCTTTACAGACGTTTGAATCTTCCAAATAACTTGAAAGTCTTGGCAAGACTTATACTAGGATGGTTCCGGTTCAATTCTTCGAAAGTGATTCCGAGTTTTAAATGTGAATACGACGCCTCTGCGTTGAAATCTCCTTTTTTCCCAGCAGTTTTATTTTTAACACGTCCTGAGCCATCAGAAGAGATAATCAAGTACTTTTCCTCGAAGTTCCTTTCAGAAAAGGTCAGCAAAGAAGACCGAAACCTTCTTCCTCTGCTGAGACCAGCTCTGGAGAAGTGGCCTTTGGAGTTATTCACAAGCCAGGTGCATTCATCACTGAAGCGAATGTGTCTTCGATCATCCTCTTCACTTGTGTTAGCTCGAGAGATCTATTCAGTCTTTTCATGTGACTTTTCTAAAATCATATCAGACTTGGCTTTTCCTACTTTAATTGAGTACCTCAACAAGACTGAAGACTTTCAGAACACTTTAGACCTGTTGAAGGTTTTGATAGAGAAAAGTAAGGATTTAAGTGAGTTTGTGGGGCAGCTTTGTGGCATCAGGAATGTGAATGAAGGACAAATTATTAACTTGCTGCATGTTGTGAGACTTCTGCCGGGTACTCACGCTGACCGGCTCATTGACTACGTCGTTAACTTGAGTCCCAGGGTGAAGACTGAAGCGAATCGAGGACTAATCGCGCAGAGCCTTCGACATCTGATCACATCCGAAAACGCTCCAAAGGACTTCATCGCATTAAACGTGACCAACCCTTACTTTGCAGGGATCGTGAACCAGCACGGCCTTGATATAAATTTGAATTTCAATCAAAACAACCCGATGGCTCTTATTTCTATTCTCTCCATTCGACTCCCTGAACAAGTCCCCGTGAAAATTTCGAACTTTTTCAATGAAGCCGGGTCAGTTTTGTACTCGATGCAGAATCTTTCTGAAGATGAAGTCCTTGCTTTGACCAGAACTGTCATTAATGGACTCGTGATGTATCCTGATAATCCTTTCTTGGTGAAAAGACTTGTCAGAAGCATTGTTTCAAAGTATAAAAAGGTCAGAAACCTTGCATTGGCCAGCGTTGAAGCCAGGCACATCAGCAGGATCCTCGAACACCTGACTGGCTCCATCCAAGACGAGAGTCTTTTAGCGAATTTCGCTTCTGAGTTTTACAAATTCGTGAAAAAGGTAAAAAAAATGATTAATTCACAAGAAGAAAGCGATTTATTCATCGAGTTTCTGTCATCGTCAAGTCTTTTCACTGAAAAAAGAATGAAGTTCATTTTAAAAGAAATCAGTGGAGAACAGTTCAACTTCTCAGCAAAGGTCTTTGAAAATGTTCAAAGTGCTGGCCTTGCCCTTAGTCTTGCTGGGTTCGAAGCAGGACTAGAAAAAATTTCTCCTAGTTTGGACTATGACCTCGTCCTTGAGCCTCAAAAGACTAAAGAATATGTGATGCAGGTCTTTGACGACCCTAACTTCGACGAGCATGGAAAATTTAATGCTCTTTGTAGAGACCTCGTTACAAGAGCAGGACTTCCTCCGACTTCCATCGATAACCCTTCAGTCATCCATGCCTTAGACCTGCTCTGGGAAAGGTCAATCATGAGGGCTTCAACATCATTGAAATCTTTAATTTACTCTCTTCAAATCCGAGCACTTAACTCATCAACTTCTGCTTTTTTTAATGAAATTTCTTTCAAAGTACTTCCAAGTGCTTTGAAACTAGCGAAAATCAATGAACTTCAAGGAGTCATCTGGGATTTTTTCAATGCTTTGATTAATGTTTCAAGTCAATTCA
This sequence comes from Stentor roeselii, assembly GCA_006503475.1. NCBI lineage: Eukaryota > Ciliophora > Heterotrichea > Heterotrichida > Stentoridae > Stentor > Stentor roeselii. The sequence continues at coordinate 69,935 of RSEH01000041.1, read as the reverse complement.
CTTCGATTACCTGGCATTTCACGATGTCCTTGTTCAAAAGTGCTCGAAATCAATGGATGGAAAAGTCAATGAGTCAACTTTTTAGGTTTGTGGAAGACCGGATCAGCATTGGACAGCTTCAACCTTCTGAAAGTTTTATTTTAGAAAGAGTCGTTCTTTGGGTGTTAAGGCAAAGCGGGACTAGTCTCAGAGCAACTGCTTTGAATGTACTTGTTGACTTTCTTAGGGCACAGAAATTTACTGATATTCATGAAACTATTGAAGAGATTTGCTTGTTGATTTCGAATTATAGCAGCCCTATGCTTAATTCTTTGTTTTTACCTTTGATTGATATTATTGAACCTGTGGACTGGAAACCTTTTTTGGATATTTTACTTGGAGTCCAGCCGAATACGAAGCAAGTGATTTTAGATAGTCTTTTACAGTACTCGAAGGAATTGCCTTGTAGTGAGTGGATTGTTACTCCTGTTTATCTTTGCTTGTTTGATGATACTGACTTGGTTTCGAGTTGTGCTCGGGAACTTTGGGATAAGAATCGATTTGTGATTAGAGAGGATGTTTTGAAGGATTTGGTTTTGGGATATCTTTTTAGTGAAAATGTTGAACTTCAGATTGTTACTGCACTGGCAGTTACCTCAGCCCTAAAATCTCAAAACGACTGGACCGAGTCAATAATCCAAGAAGCTGAAACCCTATCCTTAAAAAACATATTAAAAGCAGGTTTTTTAAAATTCCTTCAACTTCTCTGCGTAGATTTCCGCCCAAGTCATCTCGTTCTTTCCCTTCAAGAGTTTCTGCTGGACAACTGCATGACCTGGGAAGAGAGTTCAGGTTTTCTCGAAGTATCATTAAAATACCTCGACCAATTCGGCGAGATGTATTTAAACGAGTACTTCACAATGATCCAGCAAAGAACAACTCACCAAAACGAAAAAATCCGAAATTCCGCGGTGGTCCTCGCAGGTTACCTTGCAAAGTTCTTCTCTCAAGACGATTTCCGAATAGAGAGCACAATCGAGCTTCTTTTAAAAGCTTTAGACATGCCTTCAGACCTTTTATTTTCAACAGTTTCCAAGTGTCTTCCAAGACTAGTGTCTTTCCGCAAGGGGCTAATCGAGCAGCTGGTTTCTTGTGAATTCAAAAAACTGACTGAAAACCGGCCGATCCTCGAAAGACGAGGCGCTGGGTACGGCCTGGGGTGCTTGATAAAAGGAGGAGGACTGAAAAATCTCGTCTCTATGAACGTCCTCGACCGTCTTGAGTCAATTATTAACAATAAAAAAGCCCAGGACTCCGAAAAAGCTGGAGTCCTCATCGCAATCGAAGGACTCGGCGCTGTCCTCGGCAGAAGTTTCGAGCCTTATCTCGGAGAAGTCCTTCCTTTCATCATCGACTGCTTCGCTTCGAAAGATCTGCAAGACCAGGCCTCTCTTTCCACAAAAGTCATGATTTCTAAACTTTCAGCTCATGGAATGAAAAGAATTCTTCCTCAGTTAACTCATGGACTAGAAGAAACGAAATGGAGAAGTAAAGTTGGAGCAATTGAAGCTTTAGGAAAAATGGCTTTTTGTGCACCGAAGCAACTTTCAGCAGCTCTTCCGAATATCGTTCCACAGGTGATCAAAGCGTTTTCAGATACGAATCAGAAGGTGTTAGAAGCTGCGAATAAAGCGATAAGTGACATAGGCTCAGTTATTACGAATCCTGAGATTTTCCAGCTGGTTCCTTTTCTTTCAAGAGCTTTAGGAGACATCAGTCACTTGTCAGAGGCGTTTAAGGTGTTGATTGACAGCACTTTTCATCATTATCTGGATACGGCTTCGTTGAGTCTCATCGTCCCGCTGGTGGAGACAGGGCTGAAGTCTCGAAATCCTGAGTACAAGAAGCAAGCCTGTCAAATCGTCGGAGGCCTCATGAGCCTCATTCGCTCACCCAACGAGTTCTTGCCTTACATCGACCGAATCACAACAGCTGCCAAGTTTTCCTTGTTTGACTCGCTGCCTGACGTGCGGAACATCGCGGCTCAGAACTTGGCGCTTTTTTGTCAGGGACTTGGAGAAGATTTAAGTAAAAGTATCATTCTTTGGCTCCAGGAAACTATGGAAAAATCAAGTTTGAACTATGAAAGGTCTGGAGCTGTTCATGCCTATAGCGAGTATCTCCTTTATGAAGACCGCTGGGAACGTAAATTGGAAATTTTGCTTGGAAGATGCGGTGAAACTACTGGAACAGTCAAGGAAAGTTACCTAGGGTTATTTATTTTCATTCCACTTAACACCCAGGGCAAGTTTGAAATGTATCTTCAAAGTTCCATGCCTGTCTTTTTAGAAAGACTCAGCGATGATAATGAGGAAGTCAGAAAAATCGGCATTCGAGTCATGCAGTTGATTATTCAAACTTACTGTAAAAATAGCATGGACATCATTTTACCTCAACTAGAAGCCGGACTTTTCGACCGGAACTGGCGGAAAAGGTCGAGTTGTATAACTTTAATCGGTGAAATGATTGAGAAAATCGAGAGTCTTTCAAGAAAAGAAGGACAACAGCTGATAAGTCTTGAACATAAAAACAGGATCTTAGCTTCTGTTTACATTCTCAGGGCCGACCACACCTCGAACATCAACGCCCAGGCCGCTCAGATCTGGAAGGCACACGTCGACAACACCCCAAAGTTCCTCGTAAGCCTCACTGCTGAACTTGTTCTTCGACTTGTCGAGATTTCAGACTTTAATGAGACAGAACCTCGAGAAATCGCTGCTTTTGCTATTCAGAATCTTATACAAAAGTACCAAAATAAGATCTTTTCAGCTTATGTCAAACATTTGATTAACCATTTCGCGAAATTTCCGAAAGGGGTCGCTTTTGTACTGAGAACTGTTTGTGAAGCTGCTTCGAGGAACTTGCTGGTGAATAACTCTGAGCATATTATTACGATTTTAGAAGTTTTGCTCAAGTCGGATGATATTGACTACCTTAAAAATGCGGGAGGCATCTTTAATGACTTGTATCAGAAGACGAATATTGATAAGCCTGATCCTTCTGTTGTTGCACTTTTGGATCATGTTGTTCATTATCCAATGGCTTGCAAGGAACTACTTGAGTTGCGAAATCCTGGAATTACTAAAACTCTTCTTCCGAAAATACTGGATTCTAGTCAAAGACTTATTACTCTGCCACTTGTTGGAAGTATTGTTGGGAATAGCTTGTTTGTTGTGAAAGGTTTGGAGAATTTGTTTCCTGCTTTGTTGAGAGATCTGGTTTCAGATGCTGAGCTGCTGACTAGCGTCCAGGTGATTCTTTCAAGCATAACTGATGTGGCAAGTGTCCTAACCGCTTTCAACATGGTTCAAGAAACCGTTCCAAGCCACATGCAACTAGTTCTAATAAACCATTTCTGCAAGAACACAAAAGTAACCTACACCGGATTTTTAGACAGACTAATGCTAATGGTTCTAAAAAACCTATCATCCGACGACCCCTCTGCCTTGATCTTGCTTCCAGAAACCCTAAAACTTCTTCTAAGCACAATCGAGAAAGAAGACTATTCCGACTACTTCGAAATCTTCAAAACCCAGTTAAACACCTCAAAAACGGTTCCTTTATTCAACATGCCAAAAGGCCTAGACCCATTTTTACCCTTCATCCAAAACACTTTAATGTACGGAAACCCTGAGACTAAAGAGCTGGCAGCTCGAAGTTATTACGAAGTAATCCAAATGACTAAAGACGACCTAATCAACACCTACGCCGTTCAAATCGTCGGGCCCTTAATCCGAGTCCTATCCGAGAAAGTGCCAGGCGACGTAAAAGTAAGTATTTTAGACGCTTTGGAGCTACTTCTTCACAAGACTCCTCTAAAGCTAAAACCTTTCGTCTCTCAGCTTCAAAGCACCTTCACCAAAGCAATGACTCACGCCGAGTCAACAGTAAGAGACTCAGCAAGTCGAAACATCATCGTCTTGTTAAAGCTCAACCCGCGCCTTGACCTTATTTTCGGAGACCTGGGCACACTTCAAGGCGACAGCAAAGTCGTCAGCAAGTCCCTCGCAACTTTAAATAAAATCTTGAAAGCCACTCAAGTCCCAAGTCAACTTTTAAGTTCAACTTGCAACAGAATCATCAGCGAACTGGGAAGCAGCACTTCTAATGACGTTGCTGCTAAAGCTGGAAAACTCGTTCATTCGATACAAATGGACTTGGACCTCATTCTTCAGAACTTGGACCCTGTTGAAGCTTCTGTCGCGTTTTTAGCTAGCTACTTGAATCGCTCTGGACCTGAAATGGTTCCTCGTGTTGCAAAATGGGTTGAAATTGGACTTAGGTCGAATTTTGAAGAAACTGTTAAGATTTTTGAGATGATTTCGGAAAAACATCCAGATGAAACTTTTGAAATTGCTAAGAAAAACTTTAGAGAATTTTCTAGAAATATTTTGTTTGCCTTGTCGGCGATTTGCAGGCTACCTGCTGAGAAGCTTCTTGGGGATACTGATGCTTTGGCTAAGATACTCCCTGCACTTGCTAATGAATGCGTTTATAACTCGAATGATGAGCAGGAACTCGCGAGAACTGTGAAACATTTGTTTGGTGTCAGGGAAAAAGGAATTAAAAACGTGTTGAAAGTTTTGCATTTACTTGATGAAAGTTTGCAGAATGCCTTTAGGGAGTATATTCAAGGACTAAACTAGCTAGGGTTAATTTAAGGGCTTATTCAGGCGAATAGAATTAATCAATTTAAATATGCAAAAACATGAAAATTTTCAATTTTCCTATTAAAGTTTAGAAAATCTGGATTTTCGTGATTTTGATGAAATTTAGAAAAAAAAATCAGTTTTAAAGCTTTTTTCACACATAACCCCAGGCCTCAAAAGTTCTCCTTTCATTTTTTTAGTCGATTTTCTCTTTGAACAGTCTTCATATCTCATAACTATTCTTCTCATCATTTGCAAAGGTCAACTACTATCAAGTCGCTTTAATCCAGCTTTGAAATTCGGGCCGTCAATTCATCAAATAAAATGGAAGGCATTGAGTTGTTTAAAATCCAGCTTTTCTGCTGCTCGATGGAAGGCTGCATGAAAGAGTACACCAGTAAGTTTAACTTGAAGAAGCATGTCAGCATTGTCCATCTGAAGAAACATAATTTTTCATGCCAGAAATGTGGGAAAATCTTTGTTTCGAAACAGAATTTGAGAGAACATTCCTTCATTCATTCGGGAATAAAGCCTTTAAAATGTTCGTTTTGTGGTAAGAAGTTTAGACAAACTAGTCAGCTTTGTATGCATAAGAGAAAACATAAGAAAACTTATAAGGAAACTTTGAATTATGTGATGCAACTTGATCAAGAAGAAAGTTTGAAATAGATAATAGTAAAGTGGATTATTCGTTAATTGTTTGTTTTTTGGAATTTTAGATGGTTTTTACTTGGAAACTTCTTGTTTGATGACTGTTTTAGGGTTTAAGGTTAGGTTGAGTTATTAATTTCTATGGCTGACTCCTTAAAGAAAACTAAAACTGATAATATTTATTGCTTAGAAAAGAGGTTATAGAAAGTAGTTGTTTTCTAACTTTTATAGCATTTGGTTGATATCGATATTTCTAAATTTTTAAAGTGAATTAAGTATTATAACAAATTTTGTATAAATTATTAATCTTTATATCTTTCTACCAACATGAGGTTATTAATCACTAGCTCTACAGTTAAAGTTAAAAAGATATTAAAATCATTAGTTTTATTTCTGTTTCATGTTCTCCTCATCATTAGGCGTGTTAGGAATATATTTTTCCAGCAGTTTTTCCTTCGCAACAGTATCATCACCTTTCATATACAACTCCTCGTTGATTTTTTCACAAGACAAAATATTTTCTTCCAATTTAAACTTTTTCCCAATAATCTTCTTTTCTTTAGTTTCAGTTTTTTTAAAGCTAAAACTTTTGAATTTACTTTCTTCCTTTATCTGATCATTTTTCTCTTTTCTTTCAGTAACCTCCTTAGAGTCCTTCTCCAAAACATTCCAAACAACACAAGAAAATCGATTAATAATGACAATTTTAGGTACTTCGACCCAAACAGCTGTTTTTCCAACACAAAGGCCAGGAGACGTGACAATCGGATAATTCGGCCCTTCAATGACTTTCCACCTATCACAAGAAAGTTCTCCAATAAAGAAGTTGTAGTTAAAACTTCCTTTTATCGACCCGCCAGCTACAATGATACAATTCGGCATTTTTACAAGTACAGGTTTTTCAAGTTTAAAAGGAGCTTGTTTTCCTAATATTTTGTATTTTGAAGGATTTTGAAGGTTTAGCGTGAAAATCTTTTTAGTTGGTTTCTGGTTTGGCTTTATGGATGACAGGCAGTAAAGGGTTGAATCATGCACAAAACAAGCTGGATGGGAATTGTTGAGTCCTTCTCCTTGGAATACTGTCCATTCTCCTGAAGAGTAAATCTGAAGCGGCTGGGCCAATGATGATTCTATCAAGTAAATCTTATGATTGGCAATTATCACCGTTGAGGATTTACTGGGTTGCTTCAAGGATGAAAGACGATTAATCGACTTACTTTGAACATTGACATAAAAAACCTTCTTTGAAGTTTTGCCATTTAGCTTCTCCCCTCCTATGATAAGTATATTGTTATCATCGGTATATCCAATCGCAGCTCCCTTATTGACTTGAAAAGAAGGTATTGAGTGAGTCAAAACAGCTTCAGAGTTCACTTTCAAAATCGAATTTTCAGTGACACTAAGCCAAAAAAATTCAGGACTTGAAGTCATTTTCGGTGATTCTAGGACTTTAGCAGATGATGATCCCATTGAATTATATAGGAATTTTACAAGATTAATTAAAACTGGAGAATCCAATAATTTAATCATATGACTGAAGAAATGATATCAGATAAAATCGACCGACTAAATTCGGTCATAGGCCAACTAATGAACGAGTTGGATGATAACCTTGATAATAAGTTAAAGCCTCCTTTAGCTTCAGTTCAAAACTCTTTTTATGAAAATTCTTATGTGAAAAGTGATTGTTTCGATTCAGGCATTGATGAATTTTTCATTCCTCAAGAGTTTATCGACAGGTTCCAAGAAGCCTTGACTCAAACTGATAGACTTGGAATGATTTTAGAAGATCTTCAAACTAAACAAAAAAATGATGAAGAAAAATTGTTTGAAATATTTATTTCAACAGATCAAATTATTGCGTTGAATGAAAGAATTTTAAAAGTTTTGGAGACTTCTAATGATAAGTCCTTGTTTCGTTTAACAAGGAGTTCTTTAGAGTTTATTGATATCAAGTTGGTCAATTCTGATGTTTTCAGTAAGTTGAAAGAAACTGAACTCGAAAACTTAAAACTAAAAAATGAGCTCAAATTAAAAAACAACTCTTTGAAAGCAAGGACTAGCAAAATTTCTGAAAAAGACTTAGGAACGAAACTGATTCAAGTAGAGAAAAAGATACTTGAGCTTCGGTATAAAGAGCAGGAATTGGACAGGATGAAGGAAGAATGCGGATATCTTTTAGTAAAAGCTGAAATTTTAATCAACAAATATGAAGCTAAATCGAGAAAACTCGATAAAAAAGTGCATCAAAGAAATGATAAAAAAAGCTGTAAAAGTCAAGATATTACCAGAACACGAACTTCGGTCAGTATCGCTTATCCTTTATCAACAAACTTCCTCATCCCAAGTTTTTTTCAGTATAAACAACAGATAGAAGAAAAATTATCTCAGTTCGAAATTATTATCAAGGAAAAATATAGGAAAAAAAATAGGAACCAGTCGAAAATACCTGCAATTTTTGAAGAGTTTCAGAAAAAAGATCTTATTTTTTGGAAAAGGTTTCAAGAAAAGTCGGATTTAGAACAAAGGGAAAAGTTTTTAAATGAGTTTTTGAAAGATAGTCGCGATTTTTTGAAGAAAAAGGTTGAAGAATTGGAACATTATCAGAATTTTCTTATGGAAAATTGGATTAAAGCTAATGGAGAACCTGCAGGAATTGATGTTATAAAAAGGTATTCATCAAATTATTTTCATAAACTGCTTAGCTTTAATGATGATAGGGAAAATATTGAAGATATGTATCTGAGAAATAAGATAATTGAAGAAAATATTAAAAATTTAGTAAAACAGCTTCAAGAGCATCGCAGAAAAATTATGAATGAACGACAGTTCATGCAGGGACAGCAAAAACAGATTGAAAAGTACCTGATGATTATTGCGAAGCTTAATAGTATATCTATTATATAATCCCTTATAAATGTTTTTAGTTTTTCTAATGATCCAAGTTATCCTCCTGCTGACCTGGTCACTACTAAAACTCTACACGATATGGTTCTCAAATTCAAAATTCCTTCCAAAAGACGAGTACCCTCTTCTACTAGCCTGGCTTTTCCTAAAACTTTTAGAGTCTTACACAAAATCAACCTACCTACTGGTTTTCGAGAACCTTTGCCTTCTTCTCTGCATATCAAAAAGTCCTATTTTCTCACAGTCATCTGTAAGCACTGCAAAGAAGACTAATTAATCTATAATTAAAAATGCTCGACATTCTCTTGATAGTCGCTGACATTCTCTTGCTTTTCCTTTACCCGATGAAGAGAACAGTGACAATTTGGAAGTCAAGCCCAATTGAGCCGCAAGGTTACAAAGAATCAGTCATTTATTGGATGCTTTACTCAACAAGCCAGGCAGGAAGGTGGATGTTTCCAGTAGTCGGCTACACTGTCGCTCGTTTTATCATCCTTTTTCTAGTGATGTTCAAATTAACACCGATCACGAACTTCCTCTTCCGTTTAAACAAATCAGAAAAGACTAAGAATAGTTAATAATTAGGGTCTCTATTCTCAGTTTTTTATAAAAAATTGAATTCTTCTGGCTTGTATAAAGATTCTAATAAAACTATCTTCGATGCTTGGTTTTCTGCAGCTTCTGCATGTTTTCTACTGCTGTAGAGGATTTTTAGACATTTTAAAATGCTGGAAAAGGATAAAATCGCTGATTTTTCTGGAAAGGTGAAAGCTTCTGTTGTGTATAATGAAAAATTCGGCTGTTGGAGGTCTGGTCTTTTTGGATGTTTTCGAAATTTAAAAAAAACACTGACTGATGAGGAACTTAGACTGATGTACTCTAAGAGATTCATCCCGTTAAACGTGAAAAATAAATAATTGTCTGAAGTGATACCGAATCCGAAAGTGTCCCCCGAACCGATTTTCGGGACTTTGCAGATAAAACTTTCATCTCTTGTGCATCGCTCGTGGAAGTTATTGACTTCTATGTTAGCCTCGATGAAAAAGATTGAAAAGTCTTCAGATGATAATGAATAAAACTCGATTTCAGTGTAATAAAAGATAAAAAGCTCTTTTGTTGGTTTTATACTTGTATTGATTTTGTCTATTTTTAGATGAAAATCGTTTCCTACTTGATGCAGCTCGTCAACTGGACATTTTTCATAGTAAGGAAACATTCCATGAGCAGGATGAGGAAGTTTTTGTTGAGATTGGTCTTCAGTATTGCAGAAAAAAGCATTCTGGTCGTTCAATTTAAAGCTAGAAAGATATTCTATTGAGTGGTTTAAGTCAATATGACCTTTTCCACATACCAGGCAGTAAGTTTTACAGCAAGATAAACATTTTATCATCAAGGGAGAACTTCGAAAACAGTAAAAATTTTGATAGCATCGGCCGAGTCGGTTCTGATCATATGAAATTTTAGAAGATGCTAAAAGTTCGTAAAAAATGTCAAAAACTATCATTCTTTGTTTCAGACTTTCTTTTAGACTCATTCTTTCTAGAGTACTCTCCACTGAGGCTAAAAAATCTTCGATTGAGTAGAGAAGATTGTAGGAAAATTGGAGTTTTATGTGGATTGGAATTATTTTGAAAAATTTTAGAAGTAAAAATATTTCATCTTTTATCAATTTTTTTTTTAGGGTTTGAATTGTTTCAAGAAAAGCTTTTTGATCGTTTTTATTTAGACAGTAGGCGAAGTTCAAGAATATTTCAGAATTTTCCTTAGGATTTTTTTGGTAAATTTGATGTAGTCTCTCAGTTTTAATCATGAGCTTTACAATTGAAAAAGTAGGAAAATTCATGAAATTCTTAACAATCAATTCCAAATTTTTAATAATAAAAGGTTTTTTCAAATTCAGATTGGATTCTAAAATTTTTCCAAGTAATGGCAAAATCGCTGATAATAACTTAGGTCTAGGGTTCTGAAGAACTTGTCCAATAATATTAAAAGTTATTTCAATGATTTTTCGTTCGTAGATTTTTCTGGTTGGAAGAATATTTGAGAATTTTTTAATTAAAGATGCATAAAAATACTGAGGCTTGAAATCAAGAATAATTCTTGAATTAGATGTCAATATTTTCATTGCTTTTTCATGAAGTTCCTTTGATTTTAGGTGAAACATTGTAAATAAAGAACTGGTTGAATAATTAGGGAGATCTAAATCATTAAACCCGAGGAGATACCTCCAAGTTAGAATTTTTTTACTTGATTGCAGTTTAATAATTGATTTTTTGTTAAGATAACTGAATAAATTAGTAATTCCACAAATATGTTTGATTTTCTGCAACTTTAACATGATTGCTTTTCTAGAAAAATTAAAAAAATTGGTAAAAATTTGAGTTCTTTTAAAATTCAGGCAGTAATAAATAATTGAACATAATGAAAATGTTGCTTTTTTTATTAGTTTTTTTTCATTATTTTTTACAATGTTATACTCTGAAGCACTTAGAATGTTAAAATCTTTAGAAACAGTAAATTTTACTTCAAATTCATTCCTTGAATCAAAAGAAAACAATAGGACCACATCTTTTGGGTCAACAGAAAAAATTTCAAGTTCGAAATGATTGAAAGCATTTAAAATTTCACTGAACTTGATAATAAGTTTAACAAGGAACTCAAGCATCTCATGTTTCCTAAAAGATTTAGCCTTCAAATAACTTTCTAAAGAAATTGAAGTAAGCGGTAAGAACTTTTCAGCAAGAATCCAACTTCCATCAAATCCAAAAGCAAAAGACTCAGGTTTAAAAAAATGATCACTTAAGCGACTAAAGATTTGAAATCGTTTCTGATATTCTTTAATATCCTTATATTTTACAGGCTTCACAAGAATAACAAATTCTTTCTGACAAGAAGAGCACAAAAATAGGTTACTGAGTGATTTACTGATAGCAATAACTTTTATATCAGCATCAAATAAAGAACTAAGCAACTTAGAAACCTGCATCTTCTTAACTTTTTCAGAATCATTCAAATCTGAAGTGTTTTGATAAAAGAACTGATCTAAAATTGAAGAATTTCTATAAACTTCCATAAAAAACTTCAAAAAATTATAATATCAATCTAATCAAAACTTTTATTCTAAAAATTTAATTCTTTCAGTCTTGGCATCGATTAAATACTCTTGTCTGATCTCGCTTTCGACCTGATCTTTGATTTTCACGAACTCATTCAACATTTTTTCATCTTTTTTAATGAAATCATTAAGTCTTATATACTCAGTAATATCTGAAGCGACAGAGCAGCTATGATCAACAGCAAGATCCTCACAATTAAAGCAAGCCTTCCAAATTCCGATCTTATTCCAATGAAACCTTTCAAATTCTTTATTTTTCCTGTTTTTTCTAACCTCTTTTTTCCAAATCACCAGATGTTTCCTAACAAGGAAGCCTCTGACATGTTTTTGAATGAAAACAATTTCTTTTTCAAACAAAAAGTGATTCATCTCAATCATTCCTCCTTTTCTTTCACGAAACTTGTTAACCATCAGCGGGTACCAATGCCGAAGTCGAGCCAAATGAAAAACTTTTCTAAACTTTTCCAGTTTTTTCAAAAAAAATACTTTTCTAGTCAAAAACCCTCTAAAAACCTTCTGAATTTTTATCGCATTTTCCCCAAGTCTTAAATTTCTTCGTTTTCTAAACCATTTCTGAATCGCAATGCAAAAATGAATGACTTTCACACGATCTGCAAGTGTTTTACTTTCATCAAAATAAGGATTTTCTAAATCAAAGACAATATTCGGCATTCTTTGCAGTTGAAAACGAGTTCTAACAGTAAGAAGAGCTGATCTTCCAGCAGACCTTGCAGGACTAATCGCTGAATATTTTTCATAGTTTCTAAGTCTCAAAGTTTTTTCTATTTTATCTGAAGTTTTTGGAATTCTTTCATTTTCCCTTCTTTCAACTGCATTCGCGATGAAATTTTTCACGTTTTTAATGCAAGTCGAGTTCAATTCAAGTAGTTGTTTAAAGATCGGCTGGGAAAAGTCAGGTTCAGGTAAAATTGCAAGTTTCGCTGAAGGACTTGGCGATTTTATCACTGTTTTTTTTTTTGAAGTGATGATGACTGCGATGTTCGGGGTCAGAAAATTGCCTCCTTCTTCAACTGCCTGCTTTTGACGGGTTATTTCTTGTTGATAGTGACTTCGACTTACCTGGACACAACAAAAGACCGCCGGGTAGATGTTGACTGTTTCAGAAGAAAGAATACTTTCAATCACTCGACTTGTCTTACTGAACAAGTCTTTCCAAGATGAAACTGGAATCGTTGCAGAAGGGACTGAAACACATTGCTGGCCTTTTTGATTGTAAGTGATGGAAGTGTTTTCAGGGCCGATTTTCATGTTCATCACTTTATTCACGTGCATCTCGGTCAAGTTCAGGTCTTTTTCGCTTGGCTCGTCATCGAATTGAGAATTTATTTTTAGCATTTTTTTTGTTTGCTTTTCGAATTGCTTCTTGTGAAGAGGAGCTTCTAACTTTCCGTTTAATAACTGAGAAAGGACTTGGTCTTCACGGCAGATCCGCCAGTCTTCTTTTGATTCGATTTCTTGAATCGTCTTCTCGGCGAAGGCGGTTTGGAGACGAAGTTTTCCTGTTTTTCGGTCCGAGATCGACTTTAAGATTATCATGTCGTCGGAACGGGAGTTGATTGAACGAAGAAGGTCTGTTGTTAGCTGGTTTTGTTGGAAGATTTCTTTCATTGGAAGGGAATTTGAAGACTTTTTTGATTGATTTCCTACCTTTTGCTTGTTTGACATTAGGAAATACTTGAAAGGAAAATTAATGAGAAAATTGTTGTTTTTGGTTGGGTTTTTAAATCGGGGAATTTTATTGGTTTTAGTTTTTATTGTTTTATGATTTTTGTTGGAGGATTGAAAATTTTTGATGAAAGAAGAGGGTTTTTTTAATCATTTGTTAGTAATTCATGAAAGTAAATTATAGAGTATAGGAGTTATGCTTTTGGATTTCAAATAATAACCCTTAGAAATTGGTTTGATGAAGTCCTGATTCGTGTTTTTAATATGATATTGATCTTATAGAAAAATGGATGAATGTTTCATAATAATTCTTATGCATAAGCGAAAATATATTTAAATATCAAATTTCTTGAGATATCTAGAGATTTAGGTGATAATTATTTAAACTAATTGATAATTGTAGGGTGCGTTCAAGACCTAGCGTAAATTAATACAGTGCAAACGTCCTTTACCTTAATTATATCTAGTTTGTCTCCCTTTCATTAATCAAATTATATTAAACTCATATTGAAACTGATAATAAAATATAAAATATAAAACTATCAAATTTTCTTTGAATTTTTTTCATTGTTTTAGAAAGCCCCAGCTGTATAGTCTTCCAAATTTTGTGATTTTTTTTATAAGGAATCTTACTTATTTTTATATAAATCTATACTGCATCATAAGAATTTACTGAATCTGGAAATTTCATCGAAATTCTCTGTGATTGTTTTAAGCTTATATGCTAATTTTATTGCTTAATATCGATTATAAATAAGATTCCCATCTGCTATAGTAGTTTTTATGTCTTTTATTATAACAAACATCAAAATTTTCTAAAATTTCTTTCTTTTTATTTCTTTAAAATAATTTGGCCTACCAGTATTTTATATTACAATTCCAATTCAAAATGCCATAATTATTCTAAAAAATGCTATCAATCTATTTAAACTTAATACAAGATGTAATAATTTTCATATTACTCGAGTATTGAAACAATTCTCTCACTTCAGTATAAGTAAATTTTTCATAATAACTTTTAATGAAACTTTCCATGATGAAATTTATCATTCTGTAAATTAAAAATGATTTTTTTTTTACTTTTACATGGTGACTCCACACAATAAAATCTATTTAATAGGATGAATAAGTCAAATTGCAACACGTATAAAACTAAATGAAAAAAGTCCAATATTAAACAATTTTTCACATATCATTTATTCCATATAATATTTTCTAAAATTTCTGTGAATCTGGTTTATGATAAAAAATTTCTTTTTAACCAAGAACTTATATTTTAGACAGATTTGACAAGATTGATAGTAAAATAAAGTTCAAATCACAACTCATAATAATTTATCACTAAATATTATCGCCAGGCAAGCTAAAATCATTATTATCTTGCAAACACTTCTCAATATTAGAGTTTCCATCATTGACTAAATTCATACAAATTTCAACAATCTTAAACCAATTTCCTCATAAAAGTCTCTAAAAATCGAAAAATCATCAATTTGATCATTTTTCAATTTTATATTCATTTAAATTTCTGGAGTATTAAAAATGGTCTTAAACCATCGATACATGGTTTCATCAAGTACAGCATCTCCATCACCTACTCGTTGCCTTCAGAAAGCTTCAAAAGCTGAAAAATTAAACAATTCTGACCTAACGGCAGCCTCAAAAAACTTTTTATACGAAACATTCGATCAGAGTGACTCCTTCAAAAAGCATTCAAAGACTCCAAGACTTCCTTCCTCACCACAAAAGAGCATCATAAAAAAGCAAAACAATTCAATTTACCATAAATATCAAAAAGTTTCATTAAAAACCACTGATTCGCCTTTAAAAGATGATTCATCTCATGGAGAGTTCGTTCAATTGCGTGAAAAGGTGAGAAACGAGTTGATGTAAGCTTCAAACAGGCTTGGATTCAACCACTACTTGATGAGAACAATAAAAAAGAGCACCCGTTCAGATGAATATAAAGTAAGTGGCCGTTACCAGGACTCGACTCAGCTCTTCAGTCGTCTTTCATCCCGGATGGAAAAGCCAGAAACCCCAATGGCTCCGTTCCGAGTGAAGCAAAACTACGGTACAGGTAAGTTAATCCACAAAAAATCAACAGTCCAGGACAAGGTCCTAAACCAGACAACGAGCGGATGGATAAGCAAGCACGGAAAAGTCTCTGATTCTTTAAGCATAAAGTCAAACGCGAGGATTATTTTCGACATGCTAGACCCAGGCGGCAAAGGGGAGATCACAGGTCAACAATTTTGTGAATTTTTGATAGAAATCGGTTTTCCTTTAGAGATTTTCACCACTTTTGCCTTTATCAAGAAATACAAACATGTCCAAAGTATTGAATCAATTCGTCTCACAGCTGACGACATCGGAAACTTCTGTCGTGCTGATCATCGAACTGATACTTTGCTCTCAGCTCTTTACATTGCCCTCGGCGAACTGAATATCGAGAAACAAGGAAAGATCGATATTGTTACTTTGTTCAATGTTGTTAAGACCTGGTGGTCTGAAACTGATGAAAACAATTCTCATGTGATTCATTGTAACGTCATTTGTGAGTTTTTAGTGAAAAAAGGTGTCACTGTTGACTTCAATGAATCTTTTAAACTTGTTTCCAAATGTGCCATTGATGGGTTTGTTGATTTCGGACATTTTCAGCTTATTTTTGTGAAGGGATTCGTCAAGCACTTGCTTGTTAACATTCAACACAAGTTCAAACCAGAGGACTGGAAAAACTCAGATTTTTCCAATGCTTATAAACTCTGTCAGTTAAAAAAACAACTCATTCTTGCAGGGATTTCTTATCCTGTGCCTAAAATTTCTATTGAAGAAGGACTTGCTGCTTTAAATGCCATGCAAAAATATGCAACTTTGATTGGAAGGCCTATTGAAAATTTGGAATATCCACAGTTTTGTGAGACTTGGAAAAAAATGACTGGAGAAATTCTTGGAAAAACTTATATGAAATCTAATTTAGAGGAAATTCAGCATCGACTTGTGGAATCGCCTGAAAGGACTTTGAATCGGTTTAGTTTGATTGGGAATACTGATGTTAAGTTCAATGTTAAGAAAAAATGGACTCATTCGGTTTCTCCTGATTGTCAGCTTAAGGATATTATACCTGTTAATAGGGATGAGAGACGATTTGTCAACCAGAATGAACTACTCAAAGAGTTTTCTAGACTGGTTAAATATGAATGGGGGGGCACTCAGGAGTAGAATAATTATTAGATAACATAAAAGACTATTCAATTAATTCATTAACTCTCCAAACATCTTCAAAAAACCAATAACTATTAAGTATAATACCGAGTTAGATATCCTCAAGATCATCGAACTCGCCTAAATTCTCACTGATCCCACTACTACCCGATTCATTAGACTTCTTTCTGCTGAGTAAATCAATCATCTCAGAAATAATCTTTTCCCTCCTCTTTCTCTTTACAAGTTCCTCAACCAAAATTTGATTCTGCTCAACAATATCATCATAACTTTTTTCAAGGCTGTTCAGCATCCCTTCCATAATCACCTGCTTCGATTGAACTTTTTCAATCCTTTCCGAAATGTCCTGGACAGAATCCTTTTGAGAAGTAATATCAGAGGCTTTTCGGGTGATGCTCTTCAGATTTGCAACTTCTCCAGGTTTGAACAAAGGATGAGAAAACTCAAAAGAGCCTTCTTTGACCTTGTGGAAGTCGTACATGTTCAGCTGACGAATAAAACTAGAGATATTCTTATGCTTGAAGTACTGCGGAAGGACCGTCTCTGAAAATTTATGAATGTCTTTAATTATAAAGCAGGAATCATCAGAGGTCCAGCAGATCACTTCAAGGTTTTGTCCTGAAGACAGTATCTTGTAAAGTTTTCTAATGAATAAGTTAGGCTTGATTTGGCTCTTCTTGCAGCTCTTCATATTATAAGCTATTAACTGAATATCCATTCATCAATCTATAGGTCTCCATGAATCCTTTTAGTGGTAATAAAGGATTTACGGGATTTATTCAAAAAAAAAACTTTTGCCCTAAGGAAGTTTGAAAGGACCTTGTTTAGAGGGTTTGACTTGAAAGACTCTTGATAATCTGGAGATTTTCCCATTTGATATCAGCAAAGTTGAATGAACTTCAAGACGTGAGGTCTGAATTCAACCTAAAGCCACGTAAAAAAATTAGAACAATTTCAGATTTTCTGGAAAATTTGCCCTGGCTTGGAAGGAAAACTAAT
The DNA here is from genome assembly GCA_006503475.1 of Stentor roeselii. Classification (NCBI taxonomy): domain Eukaryota; phylum Ciliophora; class Heterotrichea; order Heterotrichida; family Stentoridae; genus Stentor; species Stentor roeselii. Next base: position 52,664 of record RSEH01000041.1, on the reverse strand, counting down.
GGTCTTTCATATTTATTCTAGAAAGTTAGATGGAAGGTTTAGTTTAACAGGAATACTTTAAGTTTGAAAGAATGGATGTTTTAAGGAAAGTTGAAGAGATTTGGAAAATTTTGATTGAATGATTAAATTTAACCATTTACAGAGCAAGGAAAAGATTCTAAGAAAGAAGCAGTAGTGGTAAAAACTTATAATAATGCAAAGGAAGTATTTTTTCCATCTAAAACTTAATTTTCTATTATCTTAAGATTATTCTTCCTTAATTATATCTCTGATAACAGGAATAATGACTCCTTCAATCTTGAGATAAAGTGTATTAAAATCAAGAAATTTTCCTTTCAAAACCATCACATTAGACTGCCTAGACAACCAAGCTTTTTCAATTTCAAAGTTATCCTGAGGACTGAATTCAATCCATTGGAAATTATCTCTAAACCTCCAAACCGCTCTTCCCACAAATGAATTAACCCTTTTAATGCAAGCTTCTTCTCCACTTTCCTTAATTTCCACCCATCTCTGAAAGTCAACAATTCCTCTCCTCCTAAGCGAAACTTCCTTCAAATTCTGATTAAAAGCTCTTTCAATAGCATAAGACAAGTCATCATAATACTCCAAATAATACCCTTTAGGATGTCGAAAAGCCCAATAAATCCTCTGATTATCTCTTTGCATCGACTCCTTGCTCTTCCTTTCAACTTGATTCCCAGGAAGCAGTCCTCTTCTGACTTTATTATTAATCCTTTCATTTGCCCTTTCTACTTTTTCTTCATGCATCTTTTTGTTTTTTTCAGCTTCGACGTCTTTCGCCATTTGCTGCATTTTTTTGCGTTCTTCGTCCATTTCTCGTTCTTTGTGGTGAACTGCTTGTTGCTTTCGGTCGAGAGCTGACTTCTCACTTTGGTACTTTTGCATGAGTTCTTCTTCTCTTGCCTTTGCAGCGAGTTCGAGTTTTTCTTTTTCTGCTTTTAAAAGAGCTTCCATTTTAAGGGCCAGTCGGCGTTCGTGCTCGAGTTTTTCTTCTTCGATTTGACGTTTAAGGGTCTCTTGAAGGACTTTTTCTTGTCTTTTCAGGTCTTCTGCTAGTTTTTTACGGTCGGCTGCGAGTTGGGTCATCATTTCTTCTTTTTCTCGGTTGGCTTTGCTCATTTCTTCTTCTTTTTGCTTGAGGATGGCTTTTAAGGTTTCTTCGGTTTTCTTGTCTTCGATTTGTTTTCGGAGATTTGCTTCTTTTTCGAGTTTTGAAATGATTTTTTCTTCTTGTTCTTTGAGTTTCTTTTTTAGGCGTTTTTTGCCTTTTTCTTCAGTTTCTATTACGGCTGAACTGACTTTTTTTGCGATGTCTTCTTTGTGCTTTTCTTTTATTTGGATTAGATTCAGTTCTTTTTCTTTTATTTCTAGTTGGATGCATTCTTTTACTCGGTTGGATTCGTTGATCTCTTCTTGAAGTTTGGTTAGAGAGTCTTTTAATTCTTGCTGCTTTTCTTGGGATATACGGAATTTTTCTTTGGATTCTAGAATCAAGTGAAGCATTTCGTAGTTTGTTTTTATGTCTTGAACTACGAAGGTTGTCTTGTCTAAAGGACATGTAATTTTTCCTTGTTTTTTTAAGGTTTTTGCACAGGATGTACAAAATGTATGTCCGCAGGAACATGTGAATGGAGCTTGAGCTTCGGAGTAATCGTCCATGCAAATAGGACACTCTACTGTTATTTCCATTTATAAAGATCGAGTGTATCCAAATTTAAAGTTTTTTATTAGAAGGATACTTTAGTGGGATTCTGGAAAAATTATACAAATAACACAAACTTAGTCACAAAAGTTTATTCAATTTAGTAAAATTTTTTAAAATCCAAATAATTTCTCCTAAAAAGTAAATTAAAACAATCCCAACTTTATCTCTAAATAATCTCCCTAAATCAAATCAATCAATCCAACAAGATCATCTTTCATCAACCTATTAATATCTCAAAATGCCTCTTAAGTTTTAAAAAATGGTTCTACCGAGAATTGAACTCGGATCTCTGGATTCAAAGTCCAACGTGCTACCACTACACCATAGAACCTTAATCTCCTCACATAAAAGTAAATCTTAAACTAAAAATTCAAAAGTACTTGATTATAAATGCTTCTTTTCATGCTCTTAGCTTTAAGCGAAAGCAAAGACTGTCCGAAGTACAAATGTAAATCCGACGACCAGCACTTCAAAAGCGATACCTGCGTCTACTTTAAAAACACCACAGAAGGCAAGTACTACGCAAGAGAATGTCCTTCAGACGGTCCGAACACATACTGCGATTTGAAGATTGGCAGTAACTCAACCTGCATTCCTAAGCCAACAGTGTTCCGCTACCCAGGAGAAGACTGCGACGATGAAAAGCATCCTTGCTACAACGGTTCAGTCTGCATGGAATCTGAATGTATCGCCAATTCAAATGGTACATGCACATCAGACTACGACTGCAATGTTACACAATTTTGTAATATTTCAATTTGCACTGATCAAACTGATAATCCAAGCATCACCTGCAAAAACGACTACATATGCAAAAACACTCATGGATGCAACGGAACTGATGAGAAACCTGGCAAATGTTTGAAGTACTTTTCAGTTCCAGACTATGAAATAGTGGCATCATGTAAAGACAACATAAATTATCTTTGTAGTACTGGACACTGCATTTATCATAAAGGAAAAAACCGATGTTTCGGCTCGGCCATGAATAGAAAGCCTTATCCCTACACTTGTGACTCATCTGTTTGCAAGTCTCACGTTGATGAGAACTTAGACGATACTTACTTGGAGACTCCTTGCGTTTGTGGGTATAACTCGGAACAGGGAAAAGTCTGTCATTTGTTCCATCAAGATGAAAAAGGAGGAAAAAAGTATTTTAAACTACTGAAAGACTGGTTTGCTTTAGACCACATCACAAATTGTCATACTTTAGGAAGGTTTAGTTTTCAGTGCATGAAACAACATTGGGGAGACTATGACGAGTTCATGTTCAGGTATTACAAGTTCACTGATTACCCTTATCAGTACTTTGCGGAAAAATGCATTAAAAAGGTCTTTTTACCTGATTTTTATCATGCTGATGAAGAGTGGAGCATGAGCAGTTCTCTTATCGTCAGTCTTTTCTTGTTGGTTTTAGCATAATAGTTAGAAATTTCAATTAATTCTCAGAAAAATCAACATGGGACTTCTTCAAGTACTCCTAAAGCCTTTTAAAAATCTTCAACAAGTAAAAGATAGATTCGGGTATAATACTCTTGTTATTCTCTTCTTGGTGTACTGGTCACAAGGCTTTAAGACTTTGAGTTTTTTGGCAACGACGCTTTTTGCTAAGGATTCATTGAAACTTGACCCTGGAACTGCTCAGCTGGTGAAAACTTTGACTATTACTGCTTGGCTTGTTAAACCTATTTATGGATTCTTGACGGATAACTTCCCGATCTTTGGATACAATCGAAAAAGTTACTTGTTTCTTATGGGATTACTTGGAATTGTTTCTATGTTGAGTGTTGCTATGCATGATAATATGTATCTAGCGATTTTTGCATTGATTTTAAGTGAACTTAGCCAGGCTTTCTCTGATGTCATTGCTGATGCAATCATGGTTGAAAGGTCTCGAAACGACGAAGCAGGTTCAAGTCTCCTTCAATCTTTTTCATGGTCAGTGATGGGATTTGGAGCAATAATCGGTTCTCTCCTCGGAGGCTTTCTGCTAGAAAGATATTCTCCATCGACAGTGATCGCAATGAATTCTCTAAGTCCATTCCTCCTAATGGTCTCTTCAATATACCTAGAAGAGCAAGAAATAAATCCCCGAGGAATCCGAGAACAGCTAAGATCATTGATAGCAGGTGTAAAGCAGCCAATAGTTTACAAATCATTGATTTTTGTTCTTATTCTTCGAGGAAGTTGCCCAAGATTTTCAGAGCTTTATTATTACTTCTTAATCGACGTTCTTAAATTGACACCTCTTTTCATTTCAAGCCTCGGAGTCTTCGGATACGCGACAATGATCTTTGCGGGGTACTTATATCATAACTTCTTAAAAGAAAAGCAGTATCGAGATATCTTGTGTCAAGGACAGGCCATCACTGCAGGTCTTTACCTTGTGGACCTTGCTTTAGTCTTACAGTTTTACCAGGTCCTTGGAGTTCCTGGATGGACTTTCGTCCTAGGTGGAGAAATCGCAGGAACTATCATTGACTTCTGTTTTATTTCAATGCCGATTTTGGTATTAGGAGCTCAGATATGTCCAAAAGGTATCGAAGGGACTTTTTTCTCTTTATTTACCTCAGTTTACAACATTGGAGGTTCAATTTCAGGGGTTTTTGGAGGGTATTTGATAGAAGTTTTTGATGTAAAAACTGGAGATTATTCAATTTTCTGGCTTTTAGTAGTTATTCAGATTTTTTTCAAGTTGATTCCTCTTTTTTTCCTGAAGCTTCTACCAAGTCACAAACATGAAGAAAAAGAGTCTGAATTAGAGATGGTTATTGAAAAAGACATAGAAGAACCTGAAGTGAACTTAAGTCAAATATTTTCAGGTCACAGTAGTTTAATTCACAGCTGATAATAATCTCATAATCATGGAAAACCTGGTCCTTCTCACTCAATCCGAACAAGAAACCTTTTTATCCACCCAGTCACCTTCTCAACTCTTAGATCTTTTCAAGCAATTCGAAAACAATGAAAAGTTCAGAGTTTTAGCAGAGTCTCTCTTTTCAGTGTTTTTTCAGAAGACTGATGAAACTGACCCGATTTATCAACAAGGACTCATATTTTCTGCAAGGTTTTTAGCGAATTCCAATCCACTTCAAAGTCTTTCGAAGTTGTTGGCTGTGACGCAACTTTCAGAGACGGCGACTGATGAGGTTTTTCCTGTGGTCAGGTCTTTGATAGTGGAAAATAAGGGTAATGAGTTTTTATCGATTCTTGAGAAGTTTATTGAGATTACGACGGGACTTAATCAAGTGAAGTACTTGAAAGTTATGGCTGATGTACAGCCTTCGGTTGAGATCTTTAATAATATCTGGGAAATTATTTATGAACTTAATCCACAGATTGAAAAAGTAAGGGAAATATTGAATATTGAGAATGAACTTATGCCTGAACCTTTGAGTTCTCTTGTTCCTAGTGGAAAACCTAGGATTGTTTATAAGAGCAAGTTTTTAGAGACTTGGTGGACTTGTGATATTTTTGAATGTAAAGCTTTTGTTTACCTTGGCTTGTTAATTAATGATTTGAGGTCTACTCTGCAGAAGTCAGTAACAGCTGACCTAATCGGAATAATTCTAACACTAGGCCTCAACAATGAACTTGGCTTAAAACTAGCCCAGGCTGGTATTCAAATGTCATTAGAACCACTAGAAAACTGTTTAGAAATAAAAGTAAGCGGGCATGCATCAAAAGTCTTAGACGCATCCGAAAAGATCATAGAATTTATTTACAACTCAAGTCCCACAAGTGAAACCTTTGAATCAGCAGTGATCCTTTTACGCCAACAATACCAGTCAATGATTTCAGACCCAGCAAACCAATCGCGTCAATTACGACTAGCATTTCTCCAACACCAACAATATCTATACAGCGAGAAGCTAAAATACCTTTCCGGTTCTTCCTACACTGACCTGAACTTCGCAAATGTGAAGATTCTTTTACTCGCAGCAGGAAACATTTCCGAAAGTCAAACAAGTGACTTGGCCGAGTTCATAGACGGTCTTTTATTCGCTGCTGATGGAAAAAAGTTGAAATATTTAACACCCAGGACAGTTACTTTGTTGCCTGACCAAATCATCGAACTTGTGCAGAACTCTTTCGTTGACGTCGGGCAAGAGTCAGTCATCGAAGTTTACTTTCAGTTCGGACAGTCTTCTATTGAAGAGCGGGTCCTTACCACCCTCACTGAAATGATCATCAATGAAAACATCCAAGACGAGCTCGTCATTCAAAAGAAAAAATGTTCAGCTGTCGCTGTTACCTCAAGAATGACTCGAGGGGTCTCAGGACTGTTGATTAAAGTCATCACTCTTGAGACACATCCTGATGAAGTGCAAATGGAAATCTTTGAATTTGTTGCAAAACTTGGAATTTTTATTGAAAAAACTTTTGAAGAGAAGAAAAAAACTTTGGTTGAATTGAAAATGCAAGGATTTAGAAATTTGGCTGATAAAAGCTCGTTCTTTTGGGATGAAATCTTGCAGGGAAATCTTGAATTTGAAAGGGACTTTAAAGAAATTGAGTACCTCAAAAGTCTTGATGTTAAAACTTTAATTGAATGGGTTGAAAGGAATAAAATGATCAGCAAAGCTTTGGTTGTTAAAATCATTAACTCGAAATGGGGAACTGTCAGTCATCGGTTTACTGAAGAATTCGCTGTTGACACGGAAAACGTGAGAAATCGAATTCCTTGTTATTCATGGTTAAGGATTATGCATTAATTATTTTAATAGGAAATTTAGGGAATTTTTTAGAACAGGGAATAAAAAATCTGTTTAATTCAATAATTATTCTAGAATTTCTACCATTTTTATTTCCTACGTCGGATAATAACCATCTGACGTAGGAATATAATTATGGCTTTCACTGATTTCCACTCTCGAGCTTTAGATTTCGCTTCAGCTCATATAGAGACTTGGAAATCAATGAGCAAGTCAGACTCTTCCATCACTTTACTTACTGGAAATTCAAATAAGGTCTTTTTACTGCAGACTTCTTCAGCAGTAGTCCCGAATAAATTAATTTATCGAGTCTTCGGTCCTAATGAAATCACTGACAAAGCAAGGGAAAGAAGCATCTTTTCTCAGTTGTCTTTTTATGACTTTGGTCCTAAGAATCTTGGAGACTGTTCAACTGAAAGGCTTGAAGAGTACCTCGAAGGCTTCAGAACTATTGAAAATATTCTTTTTCATGATCAAAAAATTATTTCTTTGATTACTAAGGAAATGAAGAAAATGCATTATTTTGATATGACTAAAGTTATTGGAAATGAAGGGAATATGACTGAGGAAAATGTTTTAAAATGGAGAAATTTGATTAAAGAAAAATTGCGGATTTATGAGGATGCTGGGAAGTTAAGTATTGTACAGAATATTGTGGCTCAGAGTACTTTAGATGTGTTTTTGGAGGTATTGCCAAGGGACTCTGAAGTGGTTTATTCGCATTTAGACCCTTCTCCTATTAATTTGTTGTACAACCCAGATAAGGGTAAAGTGAATTTTATTGACTATGAGTTTTCAGGGTTCAGCTACAGGTCCATGGATTTTGCGTTGATGCTGAATGAATGTCAAATTGACTTCTTTTACGATAAGCCACCATTTTACAGAATCTGTGAAGAACTTGCTCCAAGCAACTCATTGATAAAGGAATATGTTTTGTCTTATGGGGAAGGGAAAGATTTATGGGTTGAGATTAAAAGAAGCTTAATCGCTTCACATTATGTTTGGGCTCTTTGGAGCTTGGCTGTCTATTCAGGTCTCAGTGAAGGGTATGACTATCTTGAATTCGGACTTAAGAGGTTCCAAATGTTTCAAGATTCATTGAAAAAGTATGTGGATAATGGAGGAGTTGAGTACTTAAAAATGATGGCAGATGACCTGTTTGACATCTAGAAAAATGAGAATTTAGTAAGTTAATATAAGGATTGAATATGCTTTGTGGAATTTTTATATGAGTTGTTTAGAAATTTTTTTTTTATAGAAAACTTTCTTGATATGGAATTTCATTGGGAATTCTTTAAGAGTTTGTTTAATATTAAAAGAACTGTGGAGATAAAAAATCTGTTGTCTTAGAACTAGGCCTAGATATAATATAATGAAGTTTATTTAGCATTTCATCATCTTATTTTAAAACACATTACTTCATATCAAATTATAGGTGGATCTTTATTATAATTTTCAATATCTAAAGATACTTTGATTAAGTTTTAACTATGTGCACCGTTCTTTCTTATAAATAATTTCTGAAGATCTGGATATTTTTAGTTAGGATTTAAACTAGAGGTATCACTAGTATTTGTAAATTAAAGTCTTCATGATTTGATCTAACTTCTTTAAATGAAATTTCCATAAAATACTGAATCAAACTCTCATATCAATTGAATTTACTGTATATCCTCTGACCCCATCATAAAAATAAAGACAATTCTTCAATATCTTAATTTTATATTCTAATTTTCATACTAAAGTCTAATCAATGATAACTCACATCTAAATCCAAAAGCTAAAAAAACTAAACCCAAAACAAAACTCTAAAAATTAACCCAAACCAAAAAAATCCCAATCAAAAAATAAAATCCATTCCAACTCCCAAAAACCCGCTGATCCAAAATCTCTCCAATCATCAAATCCATTCCAAAATCCATCCAAACCAACAATATAAATAATGGATGATCAAAGTGCCCTGATCCAAGACTACGAAATCACAATCGACTCAATGCGCAGAGAGATTTCTGTGCTGAGAGAAAAGTTAGAAGAGCCGACACCTCCAAGTGCAGCGCAAGAAGAGTACGACCGCTGCGAAGAGCTGATCGAAATAAACCGTCAAGACATCGAAGGCAACACTGCCGACATCGCCGAAGAAAAGCGTAAAGAACGAGCGATGAAGGCAGAAGAAGAGTGGATCAAGTCAAATTCTCCCGAGTAACTTTTACTTAGATTTCAAGAATGTCGCATCCTCGAAAACCGTATCCACGAAGTGACTCAGAAAATCATGAACATCAAAAAAGATGAACTTGAAACTTCAAGCAACCTCAGCTTGGAACAACTGAAAAAAAACAACCCGAAGCTTTACAATCATGTTTTAAGGGCTTTGAAAATTGAAAAACAACATCTTGAACTTAAGGAAGAACTTCTGAGGATGAAGGAAGAGAAGAAAGAACTTCAGCTTCAGTATTATAGAATCACTAAGGCTTTCGCTGGAGAGGAAAAAACTAAGCAGAAGATGAAGGAAACTGAAGGAGTTGTTGAAGAGAAAGGGAAATATGTCGCTGAACTTACTAAACAATTGTCGGAAATTCAACAAAGGCTTCATACGGCTAAACTTAATATGCATAATGTTGAGTTAAAGAAAACTTTGATGGAGTATAATGAAGTCAAAGCTCGAAAAGAAAGACTTGTTGCTTCTAATGCTGGAATTGAAGAGGAAATCAGAAGAACTGAAGAAAATACTGAAAAACTTGAGAAAAATCCTGAGAAAGTCACTCCTTCTGCAGCGAATACAAACTTGAGGAAAGAAATCAAGGCTCTTGAAGCTCAGGTCATTGAATCTAGTCGAAAAATAAAAGATAAAGAAAAGGAAAAGTTTCAGGCAGAGTTCAATTATGAAGAAGCTTGTAAACAACTGAAGGAACTACAGAAGCCAATTGAGATTATCACTCGAAATAGCCTCAGTCGGCGAGTTAGTATCAGGGAAGGCTCAAGTGTCATTTCTCCAACTTCTCCTACAAAAAGATTCAATGACTCTAGGGCAGATGCTTTGTCTCCTGATAAGGTTGCTTCTAGGAAGTCAGTTGTTATTGTTGAACATGTCACTTCTCCTGAAAAAAGAGCTTCTATTGTTAATATGGTTAGCAAGGGAATGACCGAAACTTTAACTGAACAATTGGATCGAGCACTCAAAAAGGTTGGAAAACCTGGACAGGGCATAGCATCAAAGCTTCTGTCAGTCAACAGAGGCAATATAATAGCAAAAGCTAAATAATTAGTTAGATGGTCAGGCAAATTAATAGAAATTCCACATAAAAATAATGAGTTTTTACAAAGTCCTGGTGATCGGAGATGTCGGAGTAGGAAAAACTTCCATGGTGAACCGAATAGTCTACAACACCTTTTCAGAAAAGTACAAAGCAACGATTGGATGTGAGTTCGGTCTGAAAATCTTAGAAATTAATGGGGAATCCGTGAGGATCCAGCTCTGGGATCTTGCAGGTCAAGACCGACTTGGAGGAATCTCTAGACTTTACTGTCGGGACGCGAACGGAGCCATTGTCGTGAATGATGTGACGCGAGAAGGCAACTTAAAGCAAGCCTGTGCTTGGAAAAATAGCGTCGATGAAAACGTCTGCATGTCCGACGGAACTCCAATTCCAATGGTCTTATGTGCCAATAAAGCAGATCTGCTATCCCCTGAGAGCCCTGTCAACAAGGACACCATTCAACAGTTCGCCCTCGAGAACAAGTTCGTTGCTGGCTTCCTTACTAGCAGTAAAACAGGCGATAATACTAATGAAGCACTTTTAAAACTCGTCGAGAAAATCATGGCCAAACATAAGAAAACCAGCGACCCCACTGAAGAGGCCATCAAGAAAAATGCTGCCCGGAAGTTAGAGCCTAAAACACAGAATGCCTCAAAAAAGACTTGCTGTGCTTAAGGACACGTAATTAGGATAGACTGAGTTTTTGAATGGAGAAGGGATGTGAAAGAAGATTATCTTAATAAGATGGTCTTCAGATCTTTAGTCATTATTTAAATAGGTTATAGTCTTTCTCTGCTGATATGTGAGTGAATCTGATTCAGTAGCTGTAGTCCTGCGGTATGAAGATGAAGTGAAATTTCTAAAAGCTCTACTGAGGCTAATTGTTTTAATTTGTCTAGTTTCTAAATTATTAGGCAACTGATGAATGATGTGTTTTTCTTGCTTTTTAGGCGAGACAAAAAAAACGTATTCAAAGTCAATTTTTTTGACCTGACAACAAATTCTATAAAAGACTGAAACAACAAAAAAATATTCACTGTTGATATGTTCAGATCTCAAAGAACTGACATTTTCTTCAGATCGAATAGTCCAAACTTGACTAAAATCATGAGAATTTGAAGATTTTTCAAATAAAACAGTTTCAAATGAAAAACTTTCATCTTCAGTGATTTTTATCTGAACTCGATGAACCAATTTTCCAACAACTTCTAAAACTTTACAAAACTTCGAAATTTTCAGACATTTAAAAGAAAAACTTTGAGGTTCACCGTTGAAGATAAAATTTGAAGGTAAATCGACCTGAGCACTGATAAAAAAAGGTAGAAAATTTAAAAGTCTTGCTTGTAAAATAACTTTGCAATGATTACTTTTTCCATAAGGTTTTCCAACATAAGTGAAAGTTTTCGAGCAAGTTTCAAGAACTTTCTGGTCTTTTTTAAGTTCCGCTTTGATTTTGTATCTAAGAGAGAGTTGAAAACAATCATCATTCACCCAATGACTAAACTCAAAGCTAGAAGGACTATCCAAAGGTAAATTAAACAAAAAAGGAAAGACAACCGAAGAAAAATCCTCAATTCCTTCATTCATCACTTCCGATTGTTGAAACAAAAAAAACTTCTTCTCCTTATCCAGCTCCCTTCCCCTCATCACAACAATTTTAACCCTAGCCAAAAACACAATAATCAAAGTACAGGACTTTCCAGAAGCAAGGACTTCACCTGATATAAATTTTTGATATTTGAACCTGTTATGATCCAAAAACAATTGCATATATCTTTATAAATATCTATTCATTTATATAGTACTTCCGCATGTCACTTCACCTTGTTGTAAAAATTCATGATTAAGTAATTCACTCGCTGAAGGTCTACATTTCGCATCACTTTCAAAACACTTTTTCAGAAAATCAAGCAACACAGGGCCTGTCTTCGGAATGACTGGAAAAGCATCAGGCTTTGAAATCGCCTTCACTAGTTCTTTCACGTTTTTCGCTAGTGAAGACCAAGGCGGGGTGCCAGTGATCATCTCGACCACTGTGCATCCGAGGGACCAGATATCGACAGCTGAAGTCAGTTCTTTTCCTGCGAAGACTTCAGGGGCAGTCCAATAAGGACTTCCAGCGAAGTTCTTTTTTCGGTTTTCTTTTAAACAACTGAGGCCGAAGTCTGAAAGTTTAACGTTTGACTCAGTATCGATCAAGATATTTTCACATTTTAAGTCACGGTGGATGATGCCTTTCATGTGAATGTACTCTAAGGCTCTTGTCACTTCTTTTGTGAATTTTTGAATAGTTTTTATTGAAAGAGGATGGAATTCCTTGATTAGAGAGAGAAGGTCTCGATTCGCTGCGTATTCGCAAATTATGAAGATTTCATGGTTTTCAATGTCGATGTCGGTTTGGTAGAACTTTATGATGTTGTTGTGGTCTAAGGTCTTTAGGATCTCTACTTCTTTTTGGATTGATGAGATTATTTTGGACCGGTCTTGGTATTTACTTTTTAGAGATATGCTTTTAACTGCGAAAATTGAGGAAGTCTCGGTGTCGATTGCCTTGTAGACTGTCGCGTAAACGCCTTGGCCGATCTTGTCTCCTTTGATCCAGGATATGTAGTTTTTCTTACTTGAGATTGACTGGATGTTACCTGATTCGACTCTTATTTCTTTGCAGCAATTACTTCCCATTATTTATATTGAAGGTTACACTTTGGAAGACTTTAGGAAAAAAAAATTATTTTTTGGGAAGAGAAGGTTTTAGGCTTGTGAAATGAAATTTTTTAGGTTTTTCTGGATTTTTTTGAAGAGGTTAGAAGAATTGGTCTTGGGTTTTTAGTGTTTTTTGTTACTTTAAAAATATTTAAATGGTTTTTCGATTAACTATCTTTTATTTTAGAATAGATGATGATTATTATTTGTATGGCTTTTTTGAGGAAATTATTTAAGTTTTGAATGTGTGAAGGTATTTGATGATTCATTAGAATGGTTAATTAGAAATCATTTGTTAGTAGAATATTTATTTATTTCGTTTGCTTCTGAGCGTAGAGTTTTTATTTTTTATTTGAGTTCCTGCTAAGTTATCATAAAATTTTTTGTAACTTATCTTTGAGTAGTTTGGAACTTATTAAAAGTGTTATAATAAAATTCACAATTTTCTGATGATGCAGCGTTTATTAATTAAGGCAATCTAATTAATGAAGTTTCCATCCTTTTTCTACTAAATCTTTCATGATACTTGTTTAAGACATCATTGTAATTGATTAAATAATATTGAACTGATACACTTCTTTAAAACTTCTCTGAATGATTTGAAAGTCTATTTGAAAATATATTTGAAAATTTTGCATAACTCATATAATCATAATCTTCAAAATCATCAATCTCTAACTTCTCAAATATAAATAAACTAAACAAGCCTGGCCTAATATTAAAACTTATCTATATCTATATAAATTATGTTAGATCATCAAACAAAAAATCTACTTATAAAGAGCCTGAAAAAATTAGTAGCCTTAAATGATTCCTTAAGAGATGCAGGTCTTCAGGATCACATCATAAGACCTAGAATAGTGGCTTATGGGTCAGAAAATTCAGGAAAGAGCAGTGTTTTAGAATCCATTATCGGGCTGAACTTTTTACCGATAGATCAAGAAATATGCACTTCAAGACTTCTTGAAATAAAACTATTTCATTCTCTACACATTTCCGTGCCTTACGCTCTATTTGAAGGTTCAAATGAAGTCTTTACAGATTTTGATAAAGTAAGAGAAATGATTGTAATGCTCACTAAAGAAAAAGCTAGTAGATATTCGAGAATTTGTAAGAAAGCTATTATTTTGTCAATATTTTCACGGAATTTACCTGATATTGATATTATAGATTTACCTGGGTTTTTAAAATTTAAACTAAGTGATCCAAGTGATTTGACTTATCTACCATATCAAAATTTAGTAAATGATTTATTATGGAGTTATAGTTCAGACCTTAAAACAATTACAATTGGTGTTTTTGCTGCAAATGTTGACATTTGTATTTCAGGGGCTTATATGATGTTTAGGGAGCCTCATAGATTTGGTAGAAGCACACTTGGAGTGATGACAAAATTAGATATTTCATATAATGAAGAAAAAACAGCGAAATTAATTTTAGAACTTGGATATATTGGTCTTAAAAATAGATCTAAAAATGATATAAAAAATCATGTTAAAGTTGAAACAGGTATCAATCAAGAAAGGGATTATTTCCTTAAACATGAAATCTATTCAGGAATACCTCCTATATACCTAGGAACACAGAGGTTCTAATAATAAAACTCGCCCATACAATTTTACTCGAATTTAAAAATTTATTTCCAAATATAATGAGAGAAATAGTCACAAGGATTAAAGATACTAAATCTTCGATACGAGATTTAGTTAGAATCACACTAACAGAAAGAAAATTATTTAAAATTCTGAGTGATTTTTATGGAGTGCTTAAAGATAAAATTTTACTTAAAAATGAAAAAATATTCATTAAACCAAAAAGCCATATAGAGATATTTTGTGGTACAACAATAAAGTGTATATTTAAGAGTATATTCAATGAGTTTTCGCATGACCATCAGGTAATAGGTGAATACACTGATGAAGATATTAAAAAAATAATACAAAAATATAATGGAGATGCTCTATCAGGGTTTGCCCCATCCGATGCTTTTAGCTATTTGATTGATGATGCAGTAAAGAAACTTAGAATACCAATATCTAGGTGTTTATCTGATCTACACAATCATTTGTTATTTCTGGCTGACAGTTTAATTTTAAATGTTTTATCTGAGTATCCTAAACTTTCAGCTGAAATTCATGCGATTATAAGTAACCTTCTTTTAAAAGATCGAGAAAAATCTAGTAATTTAATAGAAAAAATTATATGTGCTAAAGAAGGGTACATCTACTCCAATGACTTTAAATTTAATTCTAAGAAAATAAGTATCAACCTTAATTCAAACTATTTAAATTCTTATTACCTAGTACCGGATGAAATAGTTTTTATAAATGAAATTCGCAACTTGGTTGAAGAATACTTTAAAGTTATAACGATAAACCTAAGGGACTTGATACCCAAAATTATTGGCCATTTTTTTATCAGTAAATTTTTGAATAATTTAAATCTGGAGTTTTTTGAAAATGCGAGACACTCAAATAAACTATTTAATTTTTATTGTCAGGATTTCTTGAATAAAAAATTATGTCTTGAAAACAATATAGAAAAGTTGGAAAATGCTAAAAAAAAATTAGTTGATTTGATGGATTATACTGATAAAATTGATGAGGGTCAAGAGCATCATGATTTAGAACAGAATAAATTTAAAAAGCAGCTTTTGCTATCATATGATTAAGTAAGTTTCGATAAAATTAATTATAAACTATTTAATATAAGTTTCTTAGAAAGATAGAGATATAATGAAAAATTATCAAAGACTAGTATATACTAATAATATCAGCTTTTATTTATATGATTTTATTAGTTCTTTGAAATGATAGATTAATGAGTTGAACATATATAAATAAGATTAAAATATAATAAACTAAGCATCATCATATCAAAATTTCACAAAATATTCTTGTATATAATAAATCGAAAGATAATGGCAAATTTTGAAAAAATATCATCAAGCTAATTGAATTTGATTATCTTTGATTCAATGAACGTAATAATACTGGTATTAGATAAATATATAAAATAATGAAAGACAATAATTTTTCTTTTATAAAAAATATCAACTCAGAAATATTAGAGATTAGATTGAACAAATAAGCATAAAAATATTATATCACTTTAATCACTAACAAACTTAGATTTAACTTTAAAAATTTAAACTATTCAAAAGTATTAAACTATTGATATTTTAGTTAATCAGGATCAATAGTTCGCTTTCAAATACTTATGATGTTGAAATATGACCTCAATATATGTAAGCACTATACTCATGATTCCGATAATTAAACTAACAAGTAATATTTGTACTTTTGTAGTTTTAGCTGAGGACTACTCAACTTCAAGCGCTTCCAATTTTATTATTTAGACAAAATAAGAAATTACCAATAAATTAATCATATTTTAAATAAATATAAAGAAAACTATTAAGAGTTAGAATAGATCTCACTTAAAACTGTAGCCAAGTATATATTATACCTAATTATATAAGGCCACTAATAAGATAATGAATGATTATCTTTATTATAAAATATTTGATATCAGAAGTTTGTGCAGATTCAAGAGATTTCAATAAATCAAGCCTTTTCGATAGCAACAGAAGGAAAATATAATATATATTTAAAGTCAAAAGTAAGTGGCATCTAAATGAAAAGCATGCCTTGAAATAATTAAACCATTCTAAGCTGCTGCTTATTTCCTTACATTTCCAAAGCATGGCTCTAATAAAATTATTTTTATACTTAAAGTCAGTTTTTATATAAAATCTATAAACATATCATAAAGATAAATTTATATAATAAACATATAGTAATGTCTATATATCTATATTTTCGAATATTTTCTCTATACGGTTTAATAACAAACGAGTCTATAATAACTATTCCTCATTTGATTTATATAAAATAAACGATTAAAATAAACTCAAGTAAAATATTCATATTTAAGATTTGGTTTAAATTACGAATATAAATAGATACCAATGGGAAACATCTGCACCAATCTATGCATTAATAAGTCTTACGAAGTAACTCTTCCACATGAGACTATAAATAACGATAAACCTGAAGAAAAAATAGAGAAAAATATCATCACACCTATAAAAACCACATGCATCGAATGCCATGGTAGAGAATCAGAAGATCAAATAATTTCCCTAGAATGTAAAAAATGCTTCATCGGAGGTAATTGCATATTCGATCGATTTCAAGCTCTTCTAAATGAAAGCAAAAATATTTCAATATTCTGTTCATGCAATCTTCCGATCTCATATCATCTCTTCGAAGACTTCGTTTCAAAACAAGACTTAAAAAGATTTCTAGCTTACATCTCAAACTCCAACTCAGACCTTTCAAACTACCTCTGCGAATGTGGCCAAATAATCAAGCATAAAAACTGCAAAAATAAATCAGAAAACTGCTTGAAATGTCTTCAAACTCATAAAAAGTCTCAAACCTGCCTCGATTATTTCAAGTCTCGAAACCCAAGCTGTGATCAATGCGAAAAAGATTTCAACGAACTTTCCTGTGGATGTTTTTTATGTTTAGACTGCAATCTTCCTGTGGTAAAAGAAAGTATTTTGCAAGACCCAAAAAACCCGAAATGCCCAAAATGTCGTAAAAACTTGAATGCAAAAGATTTGAATGATTTCTTCCAAGGCCAGTCAAACTACAAGAAATTCTTAGAAAAGATAAAAAATACCTTTGAATGCCTGATTTGCTATAAAAAGACTATTTTAGAAGATTGCTGCATAGCTGACTGTAAGGAAAAGTTTTGTGTGAATTGTTTCAAAGATTTTATTAGAAGTTCAGCTGATTCTTTACCTGAAAACTCGACTGTTATTAAGTGTCCATCATGTTCTGAAAAATTGTCGCGGAAAACAGTGAAAAAGTACTTAGAAGGCAATTCCTTGAAAAGGTTCAATATTAAAATTATGAAGAAAAAAATAAGTGAATCTGAAAAAATTGTTTATTGTGCTGATTGCGACGCTGAAACAAATGTGAAGAAAGTTAGAAGTAAAAACACTTGCCAGGTTTGTCAAAGGAAAATTTGTAGGAAATGCTGCTTTGTTTACTCTCCTGTATGCTGTGGGTCTGCTGTTGATGTTGAAGAGTTTGGAGAATTGAAAGATTTTGTCAGTTTTTGCCCCATGTGCAATGCTCCGGTTCTTGCTTTTGACCCTAATTCTATGAAAAATGGATGCAACTTTTTGAAGTGCTCGAATAATTCTTGTAGTCAGTGTTACTTCTGCTTTTTGTGTAAAAAAATATTAACTGTAAGATTTACTCAGATAGACCAACATTATACCCATTATAAAACAAGTGGACCATTCGGGAAAACATGCAATACCCTCGATAAAATAGTTGATTAGTTAGAATAAATCAGGCAATAAGTATTACTAATCTACCTATCCAAATCAAACAAAACAAACCCACCATGAATATTTTTTCGATTTTATCATCAGAAATGATTTCTAACCATTAATTATTTACATTCAAATCAAAAC
This sequence comes from Stentor roeselii, assembly GCA_006503475.1. Lineage (NCBI taxonomy): Eukaryota > Ciliophora > Heterotrichea > Heterotrichida > Stentoridae > Stentor > Stentor roeselii. The sequence goes on along the minus strand of RSEH01000041.1, from coordinate 34,769 downwards.
TCTAATAAAGGCAAATTCTAAAAGACAAACCTGTTTATTTATCTCTTAAATAAATTTCAACGTGAATTCCATAATAAATATGCTATAATTTCTCCATTATTTTCGTAAAAATTACTAATATTCCATAAATTAATATCCCATCGGCTATCTTTTTCCAGTCCAACCTTCCGACACCAGTCCAAATTGCATTAAAATCCTCAAAACCCAAAAAAAAAGCAAAATTCAAGAATCCAAGACATCATTCAAAATATCTAAGAAGTTTAAAATCAAACCACAAAAAACTTGACAAGATTCAAGAAAAAATCGAAAATCTCAAACAATATCAACACCCAAGTGACCAAAAAACAAAAACTCATAGAAACCCCTTAAAACTTTCCAACCTGCCACCCAATTCAACAACTTCAAAGTAAATCCGGCGAACCTTAGGAAAACTTTTTTTGTCCAAGAAAAAAAAATTTAAAAAAATTTTCAAAAACTCAGAAAAAACTCAAAGATTTCAGGTTTTCTATGATTTAATTAATTTATATTAACTACTGGCAGATGTTTTTTCTTCATATGCTTCTGAAGAGTTGATTTATTGCAGAAGTCTTTATCGCATTTAGAACAAGAAACTCTTTGTCTCGCTTCATGGACTTGTTTATGATGAGCAGTGAGGAGGTATTTATTCTTGAATGACTTGGAACATACAGAACAAACTGATGTCTTAGGGCAGATCATGTGAATTTTATTCGAATGGATTTCCAGACCTCGACTTGTCATGAAATGTTCTTGGCAAGTTTCGCAAATGAAACTTTTATTATTGTTTAAGTCTGAAATTGTGCTGAGAAGAGCGGCTGGAAACTGAGGAAGCTGTAAAGATCTGGGAAATATTTCCATTTATATTGAGAGTCTTTGAAACGACTTTGACCTAGTTTAATAAATTAATCTTTTACTTAAGATAATAAAGAAGGGGGAAGGTTTAAACTGTTGAAACTCGTTTTTTACAGAAAGATAAAGAATTGTTTGACTCATTTTTCTATGGTTTGGAATTTTCGTATTTTTGCACCGTTTAAAGATATTTCATTTTTTGAAAATTTCGAGATGATTTAGGTGAAACCATCTTGAATCATTGAGCGAGATTGAAGTTTACAAAAACTCGTTTTTTTCGATGTCTTTTGGAAAATTCTTATGAATTTTTTATGTTTTTTTATACATCTTTGTTAAAGGAACTCTGAATTTCGACCTTGAGACTTGGAATGGACTGAAAAGTTAAAATTTAAGAATTTTGTGGATTTATAATAATGAACCAGGAAAGGAAGGTATTTGAAGATGGTGACTTGGATGAGCTGAGCATGAAAAAACTGTGTCTTAGATTCTGTGAAAAATTAGAAAAGTCTCAACATTCTCCTGCAAGTTTTATGATGAATCTGAAATCGGTTGAAAAGGTTTACGAAGACTACAAGTCTAACAATCTAATTTAAAGTAATAATGAATAATCCTCAAGTATGATTCTCTCAGACTTCCTCTAAGACTTTCAATGAATCCTTGAAATCAGCGACTATTTGATACAAAATCCAGAAAATACAAATTTCTAGTCATAAATCTCTTAAAAATCAAGACTTTCACAGTTCAAACAACTGCTACACCCAAGCCATCCTTTCTCCAACTCCAAAAAATCCTAAAAAATTCTACCCAAATCATCCAACCCCCTAAACCCTCCCCTAAACTCTAATCAACCTCCTAAAATAAATTCCTTCAAATAATCCAACCACTACCATCTTCTAAAATAATGGAAGGAGACGAGTTCGCAGGTAACTTTTACAGCAACCTCAGATCACTAGTGACTTTAATCGACCATTTAAGAGATGCTGGTCTACAGAACTACATCAGACTTCCTAGAATCGTGACTCTTGGAGTCCAAAGTTCTGGAAAAAGCAGTGTTTTAGAATCAATCGTCGGGTTGAACTTTTTACCCAGGAACGAAGGAGTCTGCACTAGAAGACCTTTAGAACTTCGGCTGGTCCATGTTACTGAAAACATCAAACCTTATGCTGTTTTCGAAGGCGTCAGTGAAAAATTCACCAACTTCGATAAGGTCAGGGATATGATCGTCAAACTCACTGAGGACAAAGCAGGAAAGACGAAAAATATCATTGATGACCCGATCATCTTGACTATCTTCTCTCCCACTTGTCCTGACCTTACATTGATTGACTTACCTGGAATCACTAGAATCGCTGTTGGTGACCAGCCGAAGAATATTTATGAGATTACTAAGGAGATGGCTCATAGATATATTTCTGACCCTAGGACTATTATTTTGTGTGTTTGTGCAGCAAATGTTGACGTTACCACTTCTGATGGACTTTTAATGGCACAAAGGGTAGACAAAGCTGGAATCAGGACACTAGGAGTGATCACTAAAATCGACATCATGGACAGAGGAACCAATGCTAAAAACACGATCCTAAACAAAGAAGTCCAACTAAAACTCGGTTTTGTCGGCGTGAAAAACCGTTCCCAAGAAGACATAAACAACCTAGTACGAGTAGAAGCAGCTCTCCAAGAAGAAAGAGACTATTTCTCAAAACACGAAATATACTCAACAATGCCTCCAGGTTACCTAGGCACAGAAGTCCTAACCAAAAAGTTAACCCAAGTGCTTTTCACCCACATCCGAAACTTCCTACCGGAGATAATCCGAGAAATAATAATAAGAATCAAAGACGCCGACGACCGCCTTCGAGAACTTGGCCCAAGTGCTCCAATAGACATGAAGTCCAAGCTTCAGCTTCTGTGGAACATGGTGACTGACTTCTGCGAGTTATTCAAGAACACAATCCGTGGAAAGTTCGACAAGCGAGTGAATTCAAGAGTAACGAAAGATCTTGCAGGTGGCGCTCATATCAAGGTGACCTTCAACAACCTTCTCGGAGACTTCGCCGGGGACTATAAAGCGACAGGGGACTATTCTGACGATGATATAAGGAAAGCGATTTCAATGCACGAAGGTGACAGCATGCCCGGCTTCCCGTCAGTCGACGTTTTTATCTACTTGATGCAGTCTCAGCTGGAGAAGCTCCGAGGCCCGGTGTTGGACTGTTTGACTGAAGTTCACGGGTACCTTGAAAACCTGGCGCATACAATCATCAATCGCGTCTTTTCTCGATTCCCGGCACTTATCGGCGAAATGAATGAACTGGCTACTTTTGTCTTGGCTCGAGAAAGAGAAACAACGAGAGAAATCGTGGAAAGCATGATCACTGCCGAAGAAGGATACATTTTCACTAATGATCTTGAGTATCTCTCTTCAAGAACTGACATCATCCCTAAATCAGACCCCAAAGCTCCTGCTCAGGCAAAGTCAGCCGAAATGATTTTTGTGAATGAAATTCGTAGTCGAATCGATAGTTACTTCAAACTCGTCGTCAGAAATGTAAGAGATTCAGTTCCTAAGGTCATCGGGTACTTCTTGGTTAGAACTATCATGGATAAGCTACAACTGGAACTCTATGAACAGATCAATCATTCTGAAAGTATCATCAATCGACTTAGTGAACCACCTGCCATTGCTGCTGAGAGGGAAAGTCTGAAAAAACAACTTGAAACTCTTAGAAAAGCTGAAAAAATACTTAAACATAATCCGGAATTTGCAAGGCAAACTGATAATATCGCGAAAGAACTGGAAGAACAGGAGGCGAATTATAAAAGGGAACAGGAAGAAAAGAAAAGTGGGAAAAAAGAAGAGAAAAAAGAAGTGAGGGAAGAAAGAGTACATGTTGAAGAGAAAAAGAAAGAAGAGCCGCAGGCACCACCTGAGAAACCTGCTGAGAATAAAATGTTTACCAGTCAGGCAAGTCCTCCAGAGAAAAATATGTTTGGGGCTGCTAAGCCTGAAGTGAAAGCTGCAGGAATGTTTGGACCCACGATAGCTAAGACTGGATCTAATTTCTTTGCCGGTAAGTAGTTACTAACGATTTATTGAAGGTGATTAACTATCTTCTTTAGATATTATTGGGTAATAAGCATCTAAATTGATTGCACAGACTCCTACACCAGCAGACATTCCGATTTGGATATATCCTTTGATGCCCCAATCAGTTCCCCACGAATTCTTGACGATCCAATAAGGTACAGCAGCAGTGCTATCATATCCAACAGCTAAAGTATCATGATTAATATTCATTCCACATCCCTGAGTAATAATTCCTGATTGATAAAACATCCACTGAATATTCGCCTCAACACCAGTAGAAGTAGGTTGTCTCTGCACAGAAGCCATCAACGCAATATAATTTCCCGTAGGTACTCCAGCAGTGTTATTAACATAAGCAACAACCTCTTCCTGCAAAGTTGCATTACAAGTTGCATCTTTTCCAAGATAAGGATAAGCAGCCTCTGAGTTGATCCCTCCATTACTAGCAACATAATCCATAGCATAAACGGCAAATCCTCCATCACATCCTTGATTTTGACCTTTCGAGCAAGAGACCAGTTGCTGTTCAGACAAAGAAACAAGAGGCTTTTTATTAAATATGACCCAAGCAGCTTCCATGGCGCCAGTGGCCGAAAAAGCCCAGCAGCTTCCACATTGTCCTTGATCTTTAACCTCAGTCAAAACTCCTTCAGTCCTCCAGTCGACAGTCGCGTTGATGGCTTCAAGGCTCAACTCAGGTCTCGGAATATGACTTGTCTCTGAAAGGTCTTTCGTCTTCAGGTATTTTGAACTGAACTCCTCGAAAGACATGTCTGCGAATTTGTTCACTGCAAGAGTCACGTCGCTTTGCATTGAGTTGAACTTTCGCACATAGGCCTGGTTTTCTCGGAACTTCAGGAAACGTGAGGAATAGTCGGATTCGCTGTAGGACTTGCTGAATCGACTCATGTAACTTTGGAACTCTAGCTCTTCTGACTCGAGGATTGATGATAACAATGGTTTTCTTGATGGATTTAGCAGGAATAGCGAACAGAGAAAAGCCGCTGCAAGAATTATTGAGAGAAATTTCAGGGATTTCCAGTTTTGGCTTGGAGAGTTATTTCCTATTAGCATTTTTATTAGGATTGTAGATGGTGGGTGGGTTGGGAGAATTTTTAATTTTTTTGATTTGAGTTTTTGAGTAGGGGTTATGAAGAGGTTGTGTTTTGGAGAAGCTGGGGTATTCATATTTTTTTTGTTGTTTTTGGTCAATTGAATTGGAAGAGATAATTTTAAGAGCAAATTCAATGTTTTTTATAACAATAAATGAGATTTCTAGTTGAGTGATCATCGTACTTAATGATATATATTCAAATAATTACTCAATATTCAGAATTGTGTAATAATAAAGTTTTAATTTAATAATCAATGTATTGACTAAACATTTTAATTAAAAAATCATTTCTTCTTGCATGATCTTTGTACTTGAATTTATTTGAAACAATTTAAGTATGAACTATATTAAGATCAATATACTATATTGGATTACTTAAATCGAATATAAAAAAAATAGCCTTTTTTTGTATTATGATATTTCAATAATCTATCAGATTGAAACATCAATTAGAATTAGTTTGTGAAACTAATGATTGATCAGCCTTTTTGTTTTATGCACTTCAGAATTTATTTTTACTCATTATCTGTTTAGCCAAAATCTATAACTTCTTGGCTGAGTTTTAATTATCATTTAATTATATTGAAGTTCTTGTTTAAGTTTTAACAAATCTTTAAAAGTTGAGCAAGTTCTCTTCAACAAATCTTTATCAATTTTCTGTTCAAATTGTTAAGATTCTTAAATTTTCTATTCCTTGATTTACTATCAGATTGATTCTGATTTAGCTAAATTCTTCATAAGCTTAAATCATATTTGATCATTCTATTGTTATTAAGACTTTACTGTGCCTTAGATATCTAAACTGAAAACTCGAGTTTTGTTGGGAAATATTTGATCTCCAAGCGTAGGAGGTTTTCAGTGTTTCATTTTGTGTTAAACTCGCTGTTGATAGAAAAATGTAAGCTTAATTATTATCTTAGAAACGAAATTAGAATGCCAATTCACTCTTAAAAACTTCTCTTTCTTTTACTTATTCATACAATTTTGACTTTTTCAACTGCATATTGATTTCTTATATTTTGAAATTTATCATATCTTGGTAAAAACTCACTTAGCTGTACAATAAATCAATAATTATTTAGCCTGCTTTATATATAAATCTGTGATATTCCTTCTTTTCTCTATTTCCAAACTTCTGATGATTTTATTTAAATAAATCTTTCAAACTGAGATAAATACTAAAGAGATACATCAATTGAAAGTCATATTAATTATAATCAATTCATATAACTCAGATTAAACATAAACCAATCCTCAATTATGTTCTCGAAGTTTCTCCTAAGTTAAAATAAAAATTTGATTAGCCAATAAAGTTCATTTCCCAACCTTTCCTTGCAAACCCTTCAGAAATCTTAGACCCATAAACAATCTACCAACTTCAATAGTATAATAATGGAACCCAAAAGATATTTATTTGCAAGACTAGCCAAACGCGAAAGTTCAATAAAAATCCTGAACGCTGCCAAACGAAATTCAATGCAAAAGCTTCTAATATCAAGAAATGCCAAAATAAGTCACATAATTTCAAACTACTCAAACATTTCATCTCCTTATAACTTAAAAGCTCCAATTTCAATCTCTCCGTTACCAAAGCTTAAGCCTAATCATCCTCGAGCCAGGTCATTCAAGCTGGTTACATCGACGAAGACTGACACAACCCCAAGAGTCAAACATGCCTCATTTGAGAAGGTAAATTTGAGATACTTGAAACAAGACTTCGAAGATATTGAAATGATGAACGCGATGAAGACTCCTGATGAAAGTATGAAAACAACTAAGAATAATTTTCAATTAAACCTCGTAGTTCCGGACTTTGAAGAAGTTTTTACACATTGTAAAGCTGATGATCATGCTGTTTCAACAGCGATAAAGAACCCTGCTTGCTTCAAATTTAATCAATGAGAAGCTGATAAACAACTTCATTTTATTTAAGATAGTTAACTTTTCATAAAGAATTGTCTCTCGGATTATTGAAGGTTGTATTTATGAAAGCTTTGGGTTAGAACTAGGAATAATTATATGCTGATTAGCGATATATTATTATTTGTTTGAATTATGTGTAGATGCATTGAAAGATATTTACAATGTATTGTTTTTACATTTGATAAAATTCATCTGACTACCACTGATATGATTACGCTTATTCAAAGTTTCTAATAGTTCGTTTCTAAGAGCTCTCGGCATATATATCACTAAATCTATCAAAAAATTACTGTGATGATATTAATATTATCCAAAAACTCAATATGTTCAAGGTTTAATGATGCACTATAAATTATTTCCAACCTTGATAAAATTTGCATTACTATTAGCAGATTTAATCCTGCTTTTGATACTACTTATATTTAAACTTATTAAACAATAGAAAAGAAATCCAAATCTGACTGAGAGCCATGCATATTTTGATAGGTTGATGAATTAAAGTTTTTAGAAATTGAAATTTCCTGCATTTGAAGTAAAACTTTGACTTATAATTAACTAGTTTTTTTTTAAATGTTAAGCCTTTCGCATAATAATCAACCCAAGTTATAATTAACTTTTAAAAAACTCTATTAACTTACCTTTAGTTTTAAACATTTAAAAAATTCAAATAATCAAATTACTAATTTCACTTATATCTTACTTAATTCTTTAAAAAATAGTTAGATTAATACTTCTTAGTTTCATGCTCTTATGATCATCAGTCTCAATAATAACTTTAAATAAAACACGCAAGATTCCTTTAATAAAAGAAAAATTTCATAATCCTAAACCAATTTCATCAAAATAATGCCCCAAATCTTCAATATTCTTCAACAATAACTCAATCCCGCCTGATTTAATCTAAACTAATCCACTTTCATTACTATTAGTTTCTAGTCCTTCTAGCAGGTGCAGTCATATCACTTCCCCAGCCTTTCTGATAAGTCTTTCCTTCAAAGTTCCAAGAGTTCTTCATCATAAGTTCAAAGTAGCGATCATCATCAATACTGGCAGAGACATGAGTATAGTACTCAATAAATTCCTCTAAAGTAACTCTGAAGTCCCGAGTATTTTCCTTAAACATGGCATGATGAGTTTCAAAAGTATCTAAAAACTCACAAAGTACCTCATCCTCCGTCTTTTTCCCAGCCCTGACATCAGGATGCATAGTTGCATTATAAACCCCTTTAATATCATCAAGTTCCACAACTCCATTTCCATTCTTGTCAAGTTTATTAAAAGCTTGAGTAACAAGTTGTTTTCTATTATTATTGATAGGTCCCCTGACCCGATGAACGAATTCTTCATAATCAATTTCTCCACTTCTATCAGCATCCATGAACTGGAAAAGTCTTCTAGCATCATCATCCGCCATATTAACCCTGAAGTCCCTTAGTGCTTTGGTGAATTCAGGAAGACTTAAGCATTTCGAGTTGTCATCATCGATGATTTTAAACTGTCTTGCCATTCCAATAAATCCTCTGGCTCCTCTATTGGCGAGTCGGTCTCTGAGACTCTGCATTAAATGTTCAACAGGTCCTCCAGGTGTGACAGGTTTTGGCTTTGCAGAGGTTGAATAATCAGTAGGTCCTTGAGTGACTCCATAAGGTGGTCCTGGGCGGTTATCAGTGCGTCTTTGTCCAGCGAAAGGAACATCTGCGCTCCAGGCTTGCTTTGAAGGCGACTGAGTTCCGAGTTTCCAGGCGTTGGTCATCATGAGTTCGAAGTAGTCGTCCCTGTCAATAGAAGCTGAGACGTTGTTGTAGTACTCTTCGAACTCCTCTTGAGTCACTCTTCGGTCCCTTCGTGATAAGTCACTGATATTATGATGAGTTTCAAAAGTCTCTAAAAACTCTCCCAAGACCTCATCTTCCGTCTTCTTCCTGGACCTGACGTCAGGATGGTTGCGGGCATCGTAAACACCTCGCAAGTCGTTGATGTCGATAATTCCACTTTGGTCTCTATCAAGTTTATCCCAGGCTTGCTTCACAATTCGTTTTCGTGCACTGTTCATCGGTCCTCGAATGGCTCGAATGAGTTCGTCGTAGTCGATGACTCCACTTCTATCTCGGTCAATTGCGTTGTACAATCGAGTTATCTCACTGTCAGGCATGTCGATGCCGAAGTCCCTGCAGCCTTTTTTGAATTCGCTCAGTGATAAAGTGTGAGAATTGTCGTCATCCATTATTTTGAATTGACGAGCGATTCCGATGATTCCTCTCGCGCCTCTTAAGGCTAGCTTCGCTCGGAACCTTTCGAAGATGTCCTCGCCTCCTTGGGCTCCTGAACTCGGACGCTCAGGGACTTTTGAGGATTGAGGAACACCCCGGCCTGATCTTGACGGAGGCGCTTGACGGGCTTCTGGCTCTTCTGATCTCCAGGCTTTGTTCTTGGAGTAGGCTGGGACTTCGGTTAACTTCCAAGCGTTGTTCATCATTAACTCGAAGTACTGGTCGTTGTCGATGCTCATTGAGATGTTGTTGTAATACTCCTCAAACTCCTCCTTAGTCACATTCCGATCATTCCTTCCATCTCCCAAATTATGATGCATTTCAAAAGTTTCCAAGAACTCTCCTAAAACATCATCCTCCGTTTTCTTTCCACTTCTAACATCAGGATGTCCTCTGGCATTATAAAATCTCTTAACATCATTAATATCAAGAACTCCAGACCCATCAGCATCAAGTTTATTAAAAGCCTGAGCAACAAGTGCTTTCCTAAATCCATTCATCGGTCCTCTGACAGCTCTCAAGAACTCATCATAGTCAATAGCTCCAGAGCGATTACGATCAATATACCTAAAAAGTGCTTGAATATCATTCTGATTCAAGTCAACCCTATAGTCCCTTAAAGCTTTTGTAAATTCCTGCATATCAAGTTCTCTAGAATTATCATCATCCATAATCTTAAACTGCCTGGCAAGTCCAATAATCCCTTTTCCACCTCTTGAAGCAAGTCTGTCCCTCAGCTTGACGACAGCAGCTTCGCCTTCTTGTCTCACTGACAAAGGAATCGACTTTTGTGGGGACTTCGGCCCTGACTGCCCTGCGATGATGGCTGAAAACTCTTTGTAGTCCAAGGCTCCTGACCTGTCCGTGTCGTAGTACCTGAAAAGCTCTTCACAAGCGCCTGGGGATGGAAGCACCATTCCTATCTTCTCCAAGGCCTTCTTCCATTCTTCGAAATCCACTGATTCGCTGTTGTCCAGGTCGAAGTACTTGAAAGCCCGAATTAAGACAGTCTCGTCTGAGATGTGGGCTGTTGATTTTTGCGAAAGCTTTTGGCGAAGTTCGTTCTCGAACTGAGTTCTTATTACAGCCATTATTTATATTTTTAGATGGGATTGGACAGTTAAGCAGACTTGCAATGGCTGGGGAAATTTGGAGAGGGTTTTGGATTTTTGTGTCTGGATTTTTTGGATGGGAGCTTTTGGATGGGGGTTGATCGTTTGATCGTCGGGTGGATGGTTTGGATTAGAGGGATTTCCATTTAACCACTAGAATGTAGCTTTAATTTCAAAAGTTTTAGTAGGTTTTGGGTGTTAGTTGCGGGGAGAGGGGTATAGAGTGAAGTTGGAAAATGAGGATATTCTTTTCACTTTTAGGTCGATTTTTTCGGTGTTTTCGAGGGTGACAGCCGCAACAAAATCTGTGTATTTTTTAACATCTTTTCCATTAACTCCCACAACAACATCTCCAACAGCAATTCCAGCAATTTCCGCAGGTGATTTGTTTTCAACCTGCATAACAAGTAGCCCAAAATGCAATTCTTCAAAAGAAATTCCAAAATCATGAAACTTTGAGTAAAACTGTGTTTTTTCATCAACAAACATCTTCAAAACATTAGAAGGTACAAAAGCAGCTTCATCCAAAGAATGATCCTTTTTAACTCTCTTGATATTTTGTATATGCAAGCCCAAGACATCTCCTTTAAAGCTAATCAAAGGAGCTCCAGAAAAGCCTTTTCTCAAGGCGCCCTGAGTCAAAACAAAGAATTTTCTATGCTCTTCCATTGAAAAGTCCTCAGTTTTTTCCCTTCTTCCCCTGAAAGACGAAAGTGGTTGACAGAAGAAATATAAGAAATAAAGAACTCTTTAAATGTGTCTTGATTCGGAGACCCTAGAGTTAAAACTTGCTGTCCTTTCCTGCATAATGAAGAATTTCCCAATGACAAGAAAGGCACTCTTGTTGGAAGGTCGAACTTTAAAAGAGCTATGTCAAGTTCACAGTTCTTTTCAAGTACTTTGAAGGAAAACTCGAGGCCTGAATCGAGCTGAGCTAAGAGATTCGTGTTGTTCTCGATCACGTGATTAGCTGTTAGTGCTTTACCCTCTGGAGATATAAAAAAACCAGTACCGAACTTGCATTGAGTGGAACTTTCCCCATAAATACTGAAAACTGATGGAGATGATTTTTCAATGATTTCTTCTGGAAGGAGGTTTGGAGTACTTGAAGGTAAATTTTTTAGCTTGGGGTTAAAAAGTGAGAAGATGAAATTTGAAATGTTTCTGGAATGAAGAAGTTTTATCATATTTATGCATTAATTTAATAAAGCTTATAAAGGTGAGAATCTCGAAAATTTCAATTTTTAACTTTTCTGTTGAAAAGGCTGAAAATGTTTAAGTAGTTTCGATCAAAGCACTCCTTGATCACTTCTGATAATCATAAAAATCGTATGATATTACCAAGTAATCAAATCTTTAATTTAACCAGCCCTAGGTATTAATCTTCAAATCCAAAATCGTATTATTCCTATTCACCTTCAACTCAAGAACAGTCCTTAAATCAAACCCAATAACGCCAGAGATATCTTCATAAGAATCAACACTTTTCCCATTCGCAGTTAAAATGACATCCCCAACACAAACCCCAGCCTTTTCAGCTGGACTTCCCTTCTGCACTTTGACCACAGCAATTCCAGGATTATTTTGTACAAAGCTTAACCCAACATAAGGTTTCTGAACATTTCCACTAGCCAGCATCTGTTGAACTACTCCCTTGACAACTTTACTCGGTACAGAAATGCAAGCATGGTCAACATTCGCGATTTGCCCTTGTAAAAAAAGTTTACTCATGACTCCCACAACTTCACCCTTCATATTAACACAAGGTCCTCCAGAGAATCCAGGTTTAATCATCCCTTTGCTCATAAGATACTGAACCCCCTGATTTTCACCTTCATCATAATTGATTGCCCTGACATCCTTAGGAATACAATAATCCAATGCATCAATGAACCCTACATCAATCTCAGTAGTCTTTCTATTCCCAGGGTTCCCGAAATGAATGACCATTTCTCCCCTTCTAGCTTTACTCGAGTCAGCCCATTGTAAATAAGGAAAGTTTCCAGGTCCCTGTACCTTAACAAGTGCAATATCACTCATTTCATGTTTCTTCATTACTTTCACTGGATACTCTTGTCCACTATCAAGTCTCGCCAGAAATTCTCCTCCACAGCTCACAACGTGAGCTGCAGTGACCGCAGTTCCATCAGGTCTAATAAAAAAACCAGTTCCCAAGTCCCTTCTGACTACCCCATCAGCAAGAATTCTAAACACAGCAGGTAAGACCCTTTCACAGACATCAGCCGTAGTCCAATTATCAGAAAGTAAAACAACAGGTCCCCGCCAGGCTAGAATCAGTCCAAAAGTGGCGAGTTTATTGAAACTCTTTGCAAAAAACATAAATTTTAAATAAAAGTCCTTTCGCAAGCAGTACCATAAAAATGGCCGACGTGCGAACAGCCCGAATCAACGCTTTAGCAGCTTCAAGGGACTATATGGTAGATCCGATCATCGACTACCGCACAGTGATCGGAGTGGAAGGGCCTTTGGTCATTCTGGAGAACGTGAAGTTCCCGAAATACGCTGAAATCGTGAACGTGCATCTTGGAGACGGATCGATGAGAAGAGGTCAGGTGTTGGAAATTGCAGGAAAACGTGCAGTGGTTCAGATCTTTGAAGGCACTTCAGGGATTGACTCAGTGAAAACTCGCTGCGAGTTCACAGGGGACACGATGCATATGTCGATTTCGGAAGAAATGCTTGGAAGGACTTTTAACGGCTCTGGTCGACCGATTGATAAGGGTCCTCCTGTGTTGGCAGAGGAAACTATTGACATTCAAGGACAACCTATTAACCCTTATCAGAGAGTTTATCCGAAGGAAATGATTCAGACTGGAATAAGTGCTATTGATGTGATGAACTCTATTGCGAGAGGACAGAAAATACCACTTTTCTCAGCTGCTGGTCTTTGTCATAATGAAATCGGAGCACAGATCTGTAGACAGGCACAACTTGTTAAGGGAAAAGGAGTTTTGGATCATTCGAATGAGAACTTTTGTATTGTCTTCGCTGCTATGGGAGTCAATGCGGAAACTGCAAGGTTTTTTAGAACGGACTTTGAGGAAAATGGAGCTATGGATAGAGTTGCTTTGTTTATGAACCATGCTGATGATCCTACTATTGAAAGGATTATTACACCGAGATTGGCTTTGACCACTGCTGAGTATTTGGCTTATGAAAGGGAATTGCATGTCTTGACGATTATGACTGATATGTCAGCATATGCTGATGCTCTTCGAGAAATTTCAGCTGCTCGAGAAGAAGTTCCAGGTCGCAGAGGTTATCCAGGGTATATGTACACTGATCTTAGCACTATTTATGAACGAGCAGGAAGAGTACAGGGCAAGAACGGGTCCATAACACAACTGCCCATCCTGACGATGCCAAACGACGACATAACCCACCCAATCCCTGATCTAACCGGTTACATCACAGAAGGACAGATTTTCATCGACCGAACACTCCACAACCGTCAGATTTATCCTCCCATCAACGTGTTGCCAAGTCTTTCCCGACTAATGAAGTCTGCAATTGGCGAAGGAATGACTCGAATAGACCATCCTCCAGTATCTGACCAGCTCTACGCTCTTTACGCAATCGGCAAAGACACCCAAGCGATGAAGGCAGTTGTCGGTGAAGAGGCCTTGACTCCTGATAACTTACTTGAACTTGATTTCTTGGAAAGGTTTGAAGGAGAGTTCTTGACTCAGGCAACTAGTGAAAATAGAAGCATTGAGGAAAGTCTTGACTTGGCTTGGAGGATTTTAAGCATCTTTGAACTCAATAAACTTAAGAAGATTAATACTCCTGAAGCGAAAGCTTTTTATAATAGAGAGAGCCAGATTGAAAACGCGAAAAAACAACAGGAGAACTTGAAGGAAAGAGTCAAAGGGAAGTAATTTAGATAAATGATTAGAACTGAGTAGTGTTTCAATTAAATTAGGTTATAGGTCGTTGGTTTGGTGGTCTGAACTTAACTTTCGGGAATGGCGGGGGGTTGATCCTTGACGGTTGGAACTGCTTCGGAATCGGCTGATTTGATCGTCTGGCTTGGATTGGCTTTTTATCCAGTAATGGTCTAAAGCGTCTTTAGAAGAGACTCTTTGGCTTGGGTCCCATTCTAAGCATTTTTTTACAAGGTCAATCATCCCTTCATCAGCACCTTTAAGTATCTGCTGCAGATCCTTTCCTCCAGGTATTCTTTTCTTCCCTCTCGAGTTAGCAACGATTTTCGGTAAATAATCCGAATCAAAAAACAGTTCAACCCTAGAAGCCTGAGCCAGCAGATCACTAGAAGGTACTCCCAAGACTTCCATAATACAGAGTAGTTGTTCAGTTTCGCTTTCCCCAGGAAACAAAGGATACCCAGTGTGAAGTTCAGCTAAAATGCACCCGAAACTCCAGATATCAATTTTAGTCGAATAAGGAATTCCTAAAATAATCTCAGGAGCTCTGTAAAAGCGACTCTGAATATAAGTATAAAGACGTTTGTCTTGGAAACAAGAAGACCCGAAATCAATAACTTTTATTGAAGTCTGGCTTCTGTTTTTCAGTAAAATGTTCTCAGGCTTCAGGTCGCAGTGAATGATTTTATTGTCTTCTAGTAAGACTAGTGCTTGGAGTAACTGCACTGCGAAACGGCGGATTAGAGAAGGAGATAGACCTTGGAATTTTATTGACTTTAGGTACTCGTATAGGTTTACTGAGAGTAACTCGAAAGTTATGCACTAAATATTATTTACCACGTGTTTTCGGAACATGAAGTTGTCTACCAAATGAATAACCGAAAAAGAACCTCTCATATCTTTCTCTTTCAAAAACTTCAAAATTTCAATTTCAACAAGTGCCTGTTTATGAAACCTGCTTTTATTCCTAATGATTTTCAAAGCAAGTTTCTGCTGAGTTTTATGATCCAAAACCCTTAAAACCTGTCCAAAGCTTCCCTGTCCAAGCACCTTAACAACTTCAAACCGATAAGCCACATGATCTCCAACAACTACTTTATAATCCCCTCTATCATCATCATATCCAAAATTAGCAGAATTCAAATTATTCTTCACTTTTTTCGATCCAAGTCCAAAATAAAAGATTTCACTATAACTTAAAATTTCATTTTGCTCATAATTCGACAACTGACTAGCAAAGTTCTTTAAAATGACTCCAGCCGAGCAAGGCGGCTTCATAGTTTTCCAGACTTCCATGAGTTCTTCCTGCTGTTCATTCGCTCTGCACGAGTAGCTCTGAAGTATCTGCTCAGTCGAAATGCCAGCGTCCTTCAGTTTCGGCCTGACTGAAATTTCGCTGGTGTTCAACAAACCGTCCATATCTGCCAGTCCGAAAGACTTCGGACGAGAAGTCGCGGCAGGCTTCGACTTTGGGGAAATGATTGAGTTTAGAGGAAGCTTCGTTGATTCACGGTTTTGAGGGTACCGCATTGTGTACCGGTTTACTTTTGTGGAAACCGGTACTGATAACTTGGGAACGTCACTTAGGGTTGGACGGTGAACTGCTCGCTTCACTGATAACGGCTTTCCGATTATTCTTCGGGTTTTTGGAGAGTAGTTTGGCTTCGCTGTGTCGTATGGAAGGGTCTTTGGAAGTCTCAACATATTAGAAATGATTATTCTAGAGGATTATTTATTTGGTAAATAAGTGAGGATTTGAGAGGATGGAGGTGAGGGTGGGGGTGGAGTTTTTGGTTTTGGATGAATGGGGTTAGAAAAAATTAGAATTTTGGAAGGGTTTTTTGGAGTTTTAACAGAAACGCCATTTACGCTTGTTTGATAATTTTTTTCGGATTGGTGACTTGGATCTTTGATTGAATAGCACCTCGTTTGATGAAGGAAGTTTTAAATTACCTAGGCCTAGTACTTTTTTGGCGTAGTCTAGTGGAGTGACTAGATTTGAAGATGGCACATGGGTCGGCTCCGAATAAATTTCACTTATCATAATAGCTGAATGAAAAAGTAAACCTTCTGTAAGTGAATTAATCTGCTTACGCAACTCAATATTATCCTCTACAACATCCCAAAGTCCAGAAAGACTTTTCAAAGGAGATTTTTTGGCTTCAATTTTAAAAATATTGATTTCACTAAGTATCTTTCCAAGAAGATTATTAGAAATTTCAATAAACCCTGAAAGATTTCCATTAACATTCTTAGAAACCAATTCCAATTGCGTTTCTTTCAAAGCCTGATGAATTTTAACAATTTGAATAATTTCATGATCGACACTTTCCTGTTTTTTCAAGTAAAACTTTCTCTGAATTTCTCTTTCTCTAGTAGAAATCATTTGTTTGAATACAATTTCTCTTTTATTCCCTTCAATAACTTCAAGTTCAGTATCACTTTTGACTTTAGTGATCATATCAAGAGTCTCTTGTTTCAAGTGAAGTTCATTATAATAACTGATTTTCGTATTTTCAATAGTCCTGATGAACTCTTGACTCATTTCTTTTTTCGCTCTGATTTCAGCGATTTTCTCAAAGGTCTTATTTTTCTGGCTGCTAATTTTAATCAAGTCATTATCTCTTGCTTCAATTTCGTCTCGATAGTTGGATTCCTTAAGCTCCAAATCACCGATGACCAAATCAAGTTCTTTAATTTCTTGAGTATATCTTAAAATCTCTTCATCAAGTACCTTCATTTTCTTTTCAACCTCTTCCAACTTTTTTTGATTAGCTTTTAAAAGATTCTGCATTTCCTGCAAAGCCGTGTCTTGTGTAAGTCCAAATTTCGAGTTTTGGTCAGGGTCATTTTTATAAAGCTCTTCTTCTAAAATCGCTACTTTTTTCGTGAGAAATTCAACTTTTCTCTTTAATTCCTGATTTTCAAGCTGCATAGCTTTCGCTTCATAAGAAGAAAATCCTGAATTTTTCTCATTTTTTGTTTTATTTTTATAGAAAAAGTTGTTATTCGCTCCTCCAGCGATTTCAATATCAGCAGTTTTATCCCAAGGCGAGTTTTCAATTAACTTAGGAGTAAAGAATTTATTTTGTTTATTTCCGTTTTCATCAACCATCTGCCCTAACTGAAAGTTTTTATTTTCTCCCCAGGCATAAACCCTTCCATTTTCAGTGACAGCATAAGAAAAGTTGCAAGAAGCTGTAACTTTCACGATATTTTTAATTGACTCGATAAGTGTCGGCAAGTTCCTGTCGTTAAAGTCTCCTTGTCCAAGTTGTCCGAATTTATTAAAGCCCCAGCTCCAGACCTGTTTATTAAACTCCAAGGCCAAGACGTGACTTTCGCCACAAGAAATCCAAACAATAGACTGAGACTTGAGCTCATCAATGATTTTCGGGATTTTCGCATCGTCTCTTCTTTCCAGGACTCTTCCCAAGGCGTTAGTGGTTTCTCCCCAGGAGAACAGCTGCCCAGCTGAGTTGAGAATAAAAGTGTTGTACTTGCTGCAGGCCACTTGCTGAACTTTGCAATTTTCAGGGATTTGATCGAAGAATATAATCGCTTTGTTCACCTGGAGACCTGGCACTTCTTGCATGCCAGTGATGTAGATTTCATTGGAATTTAAACAGTCTTTTCGAGTCTTTCCACATCTTTCGCAGAGGCCGTTGGTACCTGCGAGAAAGTCATGTTCTTCCATCAGAATTTAATGAATTGTGTTCTTGATCGTTGAGATGAAGGGATTAAAATTAACTAATTGACTGTCATGCTGATTTCGTATGAAATGTTGTTGATCGTCGCTGAGTTCGGGGCTCGCTCTTCAGGGATCGAGTCTCGAACATAGGAAATACTTGGCTCTTGAGCTTTGATGCTCAAGTCTTTCACTTCACTGCTCGGCACATTCATCCAAAGCAAGAGCATTGAAACAAGTTGATGGATAAAACAACAGAGAATAGTAAATACCAAGAAAATAACAAAATAATAAGAAATTGAAGAGACTTGTTCTTCTTCACTGATAAGTAAACCTGAAGTTATCAAGAGCATCAACAAGCTTATGATGTGGCAAAAGTTGTAACAAGGGTAATGATAGGCGGACTTCAATGCGAGAATTACTAAAAGAATGAAGAGAAAGCTAACAGCAATACCGCAGCCGATATATTTTATTTGATGAGCAGCAGCGAGGGCAATAGCTGGACAGGTCAATCCAGCCAAAAGAACTAAATTTAAAAACCTGAATTCAATTTCATGTAAAAAAGGAATTTCTGCCTTCTCAGGCGATTTGTATTTAAAAATTGAAAGTGGAGCACTTTGGATTTTCACTCTTGTTTTTTCTAGTTTTCTGTCAATTGACTCGTCTTGACAGCCACTCGACTCTTCTAAAGAAATTCTTTCAACAACATTAGGAAGACTTTGTTCATACTTCTCGTCATTTGTCCTGCTGGTGTTAGTCTGTAGCTTGTGAAACTTCAGTCCTAACGTCAAAGAATTACTGATCTCTGAGTCTTCAGGCGAGCAGCAAAGCAATGAAAAGACAAGATAAGCGAAAACGCAGAAGTACCCAACAAGGACAAGGACTGCGAGAACAAAGCTGATAACTGCAGGGACTGATGAAAGGTCAGGGTTCACAAAGGAATAAACCGCGAAATACGCTAAGGGCACCACACTGAACAAGTAATAATAAAGAACGATGAGCTTTTGTATCTTAAATGCTGAGTGCTTCGGCAACAAAAGCCAACAGACCCCTGAAACGACGACCAACAAGAAGAAAACAAAGATCCAGTATTGAACATTCTCTAAAAATAACCCCTTCGTCACTATCTGAGTACCCAGCACGTCCACCAATCGTCTTGACTCCACCTGAACCGGCTGAAAAAAATGCAGATGAGACCATCCGAAAGACCTGAAAAAATTCTTAAAAGGTTCATTTCCTGACTCAAAGCAGAAAACCAACTGCATCATCCAAACTGGAGTAATTATTCCAGGAATCACTGAAATTCCTAGCTTTTCATTTCCTATCAAAGCGTTAGCAGCTGAAACTGCTGTACTTGAGACTAAAACTATGAAAAAACTAGCAGTTCCAAGATACCCGAAGTCATCCCAAGCGCTTTCATTATTATCTGAGGTTTGTTTTTGAGTATCGGGTGTTGTTATATTACTTGTGTTACTTGTCACGTTATCAGATGAATCATTTTCAGAACTTTCCTCAGTAATGTTTTGAAGTCGCCAGCAGGTGTCAGGAAAGGGTGAAGGTCGGGTAGTTAATGAAGTGTTTGAACATTCCCAACCGGATTCTACTTTGCATTTAAAGCACCCGTCGTTTTTCAGCATGTTACCATCGTCGCATTCTTCTGATGAACCGAAAATTCTAAGCCCGTCGCCGCATATTGCACCGTTTGAGTCTTTTTTGCAGGATGAGCAGCCGTCGTTGGGAGTTGAGTTTCCGTCGTCACATTCTTCACCTTTTTCTTTCAATCCGTTGCCGCAGGTGCTTGGGATTAATTTGCAGTTGATGCATTGAGAATCTTTGGAATCATCACATTCTTCGTTTGATTCTTTTTTGTTGTTACCGCATATTGGAAGTGGACCTTTAGGATCTGGGAATTTTATGCAGATATCTGAGGAGTTTGGAGAACCTCCTTTGCATTCCCAGCCGGATTCGATTTTGCAGTTTTTCGAGCACCCATCACCATCAACTATATTTCCATCATCACAATTTTCATCATCCGAGAATCTAAGCCCATTTCCACATGCATCAAGTCTAATAAAAGTGACATTATAATTTTCACTAAAAGAACGACTTTCAGCTTTCACCTGAATAAATAAAAACATTGAAAAAGAACTAAATGGCAAGTTAGTTTCTAAAACACTATTTTCAGTAAACGTTTGATTTTCATACTCAATTGTTATAGACGACAAAGAGTCATCTGTCTCAATTTTGATTGGAATGAAATTCGAAGAAAACTCAATAAAAGACCTATAAACATAATTCTGCTTATCAAAAACTGGTTGAATTTCCGGAATCTCTAAAGTTTTCAAAGTCGATACATTACTCCTCATATAGTATTCAATTCTATAATCTTGTGTGAACATCGTATCTTCAGCTAAAACTGTTAAGTATAATTCATGATACCCGATAAGAGGATAAAACTTGACAAATTCTTTCAAATAATTGAATCCTTCCACCAATATCTCAGCTTTTTCCGATTCAGGGATCAAGTTCAGAGTAAGAACAGGCTGATAGTCAAAGTCACTTAATATTGCTACAAAGTTTATCGGCTCCCATTGAAATTTGAAAGAAAGAGGAATAAGTCCATTCGTGTAGGAGTCAAAATATTTATTCACTGGTGAAGTAGGCTCGCCGATGTAGACCATCAAATGATTCAATAGTCTTAGCCTTGACTTGAAAAACACTGAAAATTTATAACTGTTTACATAACCTGCACACATCGTTGATAAAATTATTGTATCGTTCATGCCACGCAAGTTGAGAGTATTCAATGATCCTGAAGTTACTTCTTTTCTAATAAAAGTTCCAATTTGGGAATCATATCTTATTGTGCAGTTGCTTGACCCAGCTGAAGCTCTGAAATTTATTTCACTTTGGTTATAATATAAGTACGGCGCTATTACATAAGAAGTCAAATTGCTACTTAGCCTGGGATACAATTTAATTCCAGGATTCTCAAAAGTGAAACTCACTAAACTTTGACTATTTTCAGTCTGATAAACCTTTAAAATCGTAACAGTCTCATTTTTCAAAATCATAAAATAGTTCATTCCTGATCGAATAGTAGAATTATAAAAGGTTTCTACTTTCAATTGTGATCTATCAAAAGCTGATTGCGAGATAACCTTATCATCAAGAGAAGTGCCAATATACTTCATAGTGGTATAATTAGTTCTGCAGATATCGCCAGTATAACAAGGCACTGAATTGATGACGCTGTAGACTGATGAACTAGGGAGACTTGAATAGCCGATCATGATCCTTGTGTCGTTATGTTCCGTGATAGTCAGCTCGTTACACCCTGGGACTAGTGTCAAGTTTATTGTGGAAGGCTCTATCAGGGTGTAAAGGAGTTTATTGTTGTGATAGATCGTTATAGAGTCGAATTCACTGAAAAACAAATAAAGAGAACTCGAGTTTTTCACCTCAGTGTCCATGTAAGGCAAGTTGTCGTAACTCTCAAAAGGAGGAAACAAGGTCGAAATGTTCACTTGGAAGGACTTTGAGGTCGCCAGCAGACAAAGCAGGATTCGAAGCATTATTTATAAGATACTTTTCGCTTAAGATCCGAAGATACCCAACAAGCCATTTTTATACTAAGTCAAGTCAAAACACCTTGAATCAATTTGACCTAAAACTACTTTTAAATGAATCTTTTTCATCAAATCATCAAATTTTATCAAATCATCAAATTTTATCTAAATTCTTTTCAACTACTAAACTTTTTCATCAGGTCCCCAAAAGTTCTGAGTCCTTTCCTTTAAACTTCCTTTCTCATCTCATCAATTTACCTAAGCCTAGTTTAAACTATTTTCAAAGATCATCATTTCAAATAGCAGTCTAATCTTTATCTCTTGGATACAAACTTTGCCATATTTGGATGAAGCAGAATCATTCTGTTAGTAGCAGCCGGAGAAAGGCGAGGAAAGCATATTTCACTGCTCCGTCCGACGTGAGAAGGAAGTTAATGAGTTCTCGCCTGAGTAAAGAACTTAGTGACAAGCACAAAGTGCGCTCAATGCCAATCCGAAAAGGTGATGAAGTTGTGATTGTGAGAGGTCAGAACAAGACCCATTCAGGCAAAGTTCTAGCAGTATACAGAAAGAAGTTTTGCATTCACATTGAAAGATACACGAAGGAGAAGAGCAATGGCCAGACAGTGCCAGTGCCAGTTCACCCAAGCAACGTCTTTATTACCAAGCTGAAGATGAACGACGACAGAAAGAACCTGCTTGAAAGAAAAGCGAACAGAGATGATAAAATCAAACCGAAAGACATTTCTAAGGTAGACTAATAGCATAGGACTATTTTCAGGAGTAACTTATCGAGTTCTTTCTATGTCGATGTTTCAACAAGTGAATCTCTTCAGCCTTTCGAGACTCTATCTCGTTTGTTAAAGTCAGCAACTCACTTTGCATGTCTTTTTTTAACTGAGCCCTGAGCTGGTCAAATAATGAGCCTTCTTCTTCAAGTAAATTGATTTGATTCTCGTATTTTACCTGGATTTGAGATGATTTTAATGCTTTTTCTTGGCAGAACTTTTCCATTATTCTTTCAAGTGAGTCTATATCGGTCTCTTCTTCTTCTTCAGTGATGAGGTTCACGAAAGTAACACCTAAAGGGTCCTGGACTTCCTCTTTCACTGTGCTTAGAGATGTGCTTTGAGATATGTTTAGATAGCGAAAACTTTCCATGCTTTTTGTTAGCATCGACTTCTTTCTTGAAGCCAGTCGCTTGTTTAGGTCTTCGTCTTGGGCTTTGAAGTCCATCGCGGCTTTACGAGCAGTTTCAATATTCCTAAGTTTTGAGTAGTCAATAACCCTATTAAGTTCTTTTTCATGAGTCTTGGTATTATTCATAACCTCCTGAGCCTTCGCAGCAGATTCACAACGTTTCAAGTCAAACTCCTGTTTTCTCTCTTCCATGGTCTCACACCTCAAAACACTTTGATTCGTTTTGAGTTTAATAGCAATCATCACATCATTCCTCAAGAACATCCTCTGCATTTTTTCCTGAAAATGCTGAGCTTTGCTATCCCTGATAAAAGAGTAGTACTCGATACCCTCAGTATAAATTTCAACTAATTCATTAATCACATCTAAACAACAGCTTCTATCAAGCTGTGCTTCTTTTTCAATCATTTTCAATGCAAAGTCCTTAGAAAGTGCCGGTTTCGAAGACTTCCCGATGAATCTTTTTTGGATCATGACCTTGTCTAAATACTGTTAAATGGAAGAAGAACTCGAAAGAGCCTTAGGAGAAAAAGGCCGAGAACTTCAGGCAGCCCTCGAAGACCTCCGAGTGCGAGAGTTCAGTTACAAAGTAGGAGAACTACGGTGCTCGTTGCCGTCTTTAAACCGCTGCATCATCTGCACCCTTCATCTTCCCTGCAAACACTTTTCTTCAGTGTCAGAAATGCCTTCTCCGCCTTCTCCTATAAAAGAAAACTATTCTTTCCAGTCTTATACGAAAAATCTCGACGTTTCTGATATTATGCCTCAACTTCCTAAACCTGAACCCAACAACTTCAAAATACGTTTTCGGGGAAAAGAAACGAAATTCGCTTTGCCTACTCAACAAAGAGCGGTTTCTTTACCTAATGCGAAAAAATTGAAACTTATTGAAAAAATTGAAACTTATCGAGAGGAAAAGATTCGAAAAGAAATACAAAAAATTCAAGAAATGAAGGAATGTGAAATCAAACAAAAGAAAGAAATGATGGAATTGGAAGCTGCAAGGAAAAATCATGCTGCAAGGCTTAAGGAAAAGCTTTCAAAGTATAAAGAAGAACTACAGACTCGCAATGAAATGTTGAAAAAACAGATGAATATGGAAGAGTTCAATAAAAGAAGAGAGGAGGAAAAAAGGAAGAAGTATTTAGAAGAGAAGAAAAAAGAACTGGAGGCTTTTTATGAGAAGAAAAAAATACTGGAGAAAATTTCGAAACAAAAAGTTAAGGACTTGGAGCAGGAAGTGGTCGGAAATGTAAGAAATAAATAATTATTAATTAATGGCAAGCGCCGTTGAAATCATCCCAAACAAGCTTTACTGGATATCTGATAAAA
This sequence comes from Stentor roeselii, assembly GCA_006503475.1. Classification (NCBI taxonomy): domain Eukaryota; phylum Ciliophora; class Heterotrichea; order Heterotrichida; family Stentoridae; genus Stentor; species Stentor roeselii. Next base: position 10,701 of record RSEH01000041.1, on the reverse strand, counting down.
CTCCTCCGAAGAATCAGCCTAATTCTTATTATTTCTGTGTTGATAACGAACTCGTCTACCAGCCGTTTTGCTCTGATTTCGGTCCGCTAAACCTAGCGATGACTTACAAGTTCTGCGTGGAGTTAGAGAGGTTATTGAAAAACCCGATATACAGCTCACACAAAATATATCACTACACATCCCTATCCCCATCCAAAAGATCAAATGCAGCCTGTCTAATGGGTGCATTCCAAATCCTAATCCTCCAAAAATCCTCCCTAGAAGCCTGGAGATCTTTCGAGAAGTTGCCATCCTTCGCCGACTACCGAGACGCGGGTTACGGAGGATGTACCTATAAATGCACAATTCACCACGTCCTCAAAGGTCTCGAATTCAGCAAGAGTTTAGGCTGGTTCAACCTTCGTAGTTTCAACCTAAAAGAATACGAATTTTACGAAAAAGTCGAAAACGGTGACTGGAATTGGGTCATTCCTGGAAAGATGCTGGCCTTCGCTTGTCCCAATTCAAGTTCAGTCGATTCTGAAGGGTTTAAAGTTTGGACTCCTGAGGACTACTCCCGCCTATTTCATGAAATCGGCGTCACTGCAGTGGTGCGACTGAACAACGCGACTTACGACGCTGAAAGATTTAGAAGACTTGGGATTCGTCATTATGATCTTTATTTTGTTGATGGAAGTGTTCCTAGTGAAGACATTGTTCATCAGTTTCTTCAGATTTCTGAAAGAGAAGCTGGAGTCGCTGTTCATTGCAAGGCTGGACTTGGACGGACTGGAACTTTGATTGGGTGTTACGCAATGAAACATTTTAACTTTCCTGCTGCTGAGTTCATCGGGTATATTCGGCTTTGTAGACCTGGAAGTGTACTTGGACCGCAACAACAGTTTTTGTTGGAAATGGAAACCAAGTGTAGAATGTGGGGAGAAGAGTTTAGGGAAAAGGGAAAGGATAAGGTCAATATGAGTCCGGAGGAAAAGTTTATTTCGGTACATGGAGATGCTGGACAGGCTGAAAGACTGGTTAATGCCAAGAAATTATATCAGAGCTCACCTGCTAGTCCTTTTTTACCTACTGGGAGAACTTCTAGCAATGGACCTAGTAAAGGGATTTTAAATTACTCTACCAGGTCCCCAGCCCGAAACGCAACCCCATTAGGAGTAAAGCCTCAGCATAGATCTCCTTTTCATAAATAAAATGAAAATGTGAAAATTAGTATTATTTTAAAGTTGTAGCAAATGAATGTTGACTTGTTTCTTCTAAACTAATCTGACTTCGTCCCATGCGCGAGTCATTAAAAAGCAAGATGAGTTGATTCATGCTGATTAAAGAGAGTCTGACATGTTTGATGACTGGAAACTGATTCATCCTAAAAAACAAACACAAAAAAAAGATAAACAAACCCGAAGTAAGAGACAACATAGAAAAATAATACGAATAAAAAAGAAAAGTCATATCTTCTTGCAGGTCATTCGCTATTTTTAACGACTGGGCAAGTTCATCACAATTTTTTTCTAAAGAAGCAAGAAAAAAAGAACTTTCCTGATGAACTGACGAGACCAGAGTCGACAAATCAAAGCTAAACCCATGCATCGCTATATGAATCCCACGAGAAATCAACAAATTTTCACAATTTTCTATTTCATCAAGTTCTTTACAAGGGTGTTCAACAAGCATATCTAAATATCGAGAATAATCAAATCCCTGAGTCCCCAAGTTAATCATTTCAAGTAATTTTTCATTATCAAGACTGATAAGGTCATAGTTGGACTTCTCGAAACTTTCAAGAATTGAAGGAGATCTAAAATAGTCTTTAATGGTTTCAGTATAACTATAAGGCTGGTCTTTTAAGTAAAACTCTCGACCCCAAATGAAAACTTTTAACACTAACGACCGACGTAGTCCTCCCCAGTACCTGTTGTCAACCATCAGGTCCATGAAGAATGAAAGCGAGCTGTCAAGCGAGTAGAAGCAAATAAAATAATAACTGAATACAAGAATTGTCAAGAAAATGCAAGAAAATAAATAAGATTTCCAGATTTTAAAGGAAAGTGACTTCCGACGGTTGATTGATGGGTTTAGGTGGATTTGGTCTTTTGAGATGGATTTTATTCTTTCGCTTGTTTTGGTCCGAACGAAGAGTAAAGAACTTGTTGGGATTTCTGAGATTATCTTCCATTCGGATTTACTGATTTTTGATAAGAGAGTGAATAGGATTAGAGATGTTGTGAAGAGTAGAAGAAGGGGAATGAAAATTAGGGCTTTTATTTGCTTGAAAAATAAAAATGTTTGTTTGTTTTGACTTCGGATTGAAGTGGTTGTGTCATGTATTGTTTCGTTTAGTTCGGATAAGATGGTATGGTAACCGTTATTGTAGATAAATAATAGAGCGTCTTTGTTTTGGAATTTACTTTTGGACCATTGATTTGAAGATGAAATCAGTTCGAGGATAGACTGGTAGAGGTTTGTTTGATATGAATAAAAACTGGTGTTTATATACTTGATAACTTCCACTTTCTTATCTTTCAGCTTCTCCTTAATCGGAAAAACATCTGAAAACTTATCCAACCCAAGTAAATACTTCTCAAGTTCATCCGTCTGGTTGCTCAAAGCATTCTGATAATAACTAAAACTATATCCAAGTCCTTCTTCATACTGATAAAGATCCAAAGACCTGGCATTAACCACAACACTAGAAACATAATTCTGTATCATTCCCAGTTCCCTAACCACATCACACAAGTTCTTCGGTTGACTCGACCTCATCTGTGCTACACAAACGACTAAAGCAATCAAGCAAGCTAAAAAACAAGTCAAATAATTACAAGCCTTAAGCCACCCAGTGAGTTTCAAGATATCCGAAGAGTAATCAACAGTCATTCCCTGCAAAAACGAGTCAGTACTTTCGGCCTTCTTGATTTTTCTCCTGTTAATCGAAGGTCTTCTGAACATGATACTTGACTTCGATGCAGGTTTTCTAGCTATCAAAGAACTTTTCCTTCGAAAGATCTGATAAATGTTAAGTCCTGTTATTTTTCGTCGGTGTAGGTCTTCTTCATCGAAAATGTAAAGAATGTTTAAAATTTCATTTTCTATGCGAAATTGAGTGCATTTCACGATTTCGTTGTGATTTTCTTCTTTGTATAGAAAAACTGTGTTTAAGGGGTGACTTGAAATCTGAGATAATATCTTGGGAAATAAATCTTCTAAGTTCTTTGTTGATTTTTTTATTGCTGATTGTAGTTCTTGGGAAAAAGAAAATATTTCTCCGGTTGGTGAAAATAAGATTATGCATTCTCTTGGTGTCTTTGGAGTCAGGTCTAGCATAAAGTAAGGGATTTGACAGTAAAACGCCATTTTAAAATGCATCATTACTTCAATTGCGAATCCTGAAGAGTCCAAAATAACCAGATGATCTCTTTTCACCTCAGTACTTTTCCCAAAAAGCAGAAACCTTTCAAGTATAAACTCATGAGCATCATCAAAAGGTGCAGGAATTAAATTTCTATAATTTTTTCCTAAAACCTCAAAAGCAGACCGAGCAGACAGTAAATTGATGCAATGTTTATTAACATAAATAATAGTCCCCAGTCTTTTCGGATGCCCACTTAAGATAAGTTTAGCATTTCTATGATCCAGGTTGAAATCCGTGAGTTTATCAATAAAATTCTCGAACTGTTTTTCTTCCTGCGACTCAAAGCTCGGATCTCCTGAATTAAAAAGTTGTTCTTTGAAGCTTTTATACCTTGCAAGTTCATGAGGCTCATCATAAATACTCGACAAGTACTTCGAAAGGTTTAATTCATTTTGACTTAAACAAAGATGCAACTCAATGCATCTTTTTACAATCATCTCGACAGGCGAATGAGAACTTTCCAAGTTCGAGTCGATTAACTTCATCAACTTGTTACAAGCTTCAAGGTCCAATTGATTAGACTTGGAATAATGTTTCAAGTACTTAATCAAGTTGTAGTCTTTCGAGTTACTCGACTTGCTAAGTCCTTTAAAAAGTTTATAAAACTGAAACTGAGCTTCAATATCAGGAAAACTCGTAAAAATCTTTTCAGGCTTCTTTAAAAAGCCAGGTCTTGCTGATGCAAAAACGATTTTCAACAGTTTCATAATAGCAAGGTCGTTATTCGCGCAATATTTCAACTCGAAGGTGCATTCCCAGACATGAATCAATTTAAATTCCAAGAAAAGTCGAGTGGCTTCATTGAAAAGCATTCTGACAGTTTCAATGTTTTCTTCAGTAAGAGTGCTTTTTTTGTTGCAGACTTTTCTGATGTGAAGTTCGTAAAGATAAGGAGAGTCTTTCTGAAAGACTGCCTTTCGGTTAAAGCTTCTTTCGAGGCCAGTCCAAAGTAAGAAGTAGATGAAAGGAAGAAGAATGATGAGACAAATGACGGTTTCGAAGCCGTCCGCGATGTACTCGTTGATAAGTGAAAGGGTGGAAGATACTGAAAGGGTCATCCAGAGGCCTGAATCGACTAAATTATCAAAATTTGAATAATAAGACAAGTAGAAGACGTAGTTGTAAACCATCATCAGCCCTATCACAATAGACAAGTACAAAAAATAAGCTTTACTCACTGCCACGTGTATCACACTTAAAGCGAATAAAAACGTGATTTGCTTTAAAGAAACCATTGAATGTGACCGTGAATATGCAGTTTCATATGAAAAACCAGAGGAATAGTTAAAAATCGTATTCATTGCCACGATCACATATAAAAAAATCAGCTGTAGGATGAACAAAAAGCCGAACAATGCATTAAATTCCAGTTTTTTATCATAAACTCCGACGTAATTATCTTGAATAATCAGTGAATGTTGAATGTACACTGTTGAGTAAATCACCATCGGGATCATCAAATAGTTCTCAATAGTCCAAGACAGTGCTCCGAAGATTATGATGAAAATTTTAATGAAAAGTCTCTTTTTCGCCAGAAGCTGAAAATATATCAAGGAAAACATCAGGACCATTATGAAAACGACGCTCAGTGATATGAAAGTCAATGTATTTTGACTGGTAAAGTCAAGAAATGCTAAGTCAAACCTGATGTTGTTCAGCAAGTTTTGTATTGCCCGGTCGTAGTAAGATGAGGTTTTTTTCGTAGTTGATAATAAAACAAGTGATTGGAACTGTAGTTGTTTTATCCCGATACCGCAGTAAGCTGAGATGTTTCTGATTTTAGTTAAGTTTACCTTGAACCAGCTGTTGTGGTTTATCATGAAGAACTCAAAAAGAGCCCTTTTGTGCCGAGATGGCTTTTCTGGTGACAACTCGTCTAAAAGTTCGATGTTTTTGTTTTCATGAGTTTGGAGAATGGAGCTATCTAAATCATGACTGGCTTTCATTACAATGACTAATCATGAATCAATTATCCTAATTAACTATCCTTCTCTACTTTCCAAGAAGTCAAATCATCAATAAAGTTGGAGTATCCTAAAGCGTTCACTATTCTATCATGTGTCTGAACTGAAACAAAATGCTTTAAACCTACCAAAAATGACAAATGTCTTGGAATGAGAAGATCTTCTTCATCATATAAAATACTTTTCACTATTCTTCCTGCAACGTAATCAACATCCATAAGCGGTCCTCGAATCTTCAGTCCTTCTAAAAGACCAGTTTTAGTGAAACCAGGTTGAATTATAGTTGTTTTAACATCCACATTCATTTTCTTTATTTCTTTTCGAAGTGTTTCGTTTAAAGAATACAAAGCGTGTTTGCATGCGCAGTAGTCAGCCCCTCCTGGGAAAGAACCGTGACTTGCCACTGATGCCATCGTGATTATATGTCCTTCATTATTCCTAACCATATCTGGTAAGAATTCTTTGATTGTGTAAAAATGAGCATTAAGACCTATTTTTAAACTTTCTTCAAATTCTTCAATTGACATGTCTAAAATCTTCTTTTTTAACACTTTCACTGCACCGTTTATTAGAATTGAAGGAGGACCTAAGTGCATCCTGACCTTCGCTGCTGCTTGTTTCACTGAATCTAGCTTTGATACGTCGCAGTTTACAAACATTGCCTCCTGGCCTTTTGAGAGTAAAGAATTCGCAAGTTCTTCACCTTTTTCTTTGCAGATGTCGACTATCGCGATTTTTCCGCCGAGTTCTGATAATTTTATTGCGAGTTCTCTGCATATTCCATTCGCTGCTCCTGTTATGAAGATCACTTTGCCGGATATTGACTTGGGCTTCTTTAGGATCGATTTTAAGGAATTGTAGAGAAGGTATGATGATAAACCACCTAGCAGAAGCTTCTGATTTCTTGAGAGATTTTTTAGTTTTTTTAGAAGGTTATTGGAGAGATCAGCTGCTTTTTGCTTGATGGATTCCATTTTTATAACTTTGTTAGCCGATCATTCAATAATCGTAATTTTTATTAGAAGTTAGTCAAATCTCGTAATAAGATTTTTAAAAGACTTATTTTTTGAAGGATTCATAAAAATGATGTATTTGGCTTTTATAATTTTCGCTTATGAAAATAGTTTAGTATTAATTTTAATCATTTTGTTGAAATAATCATTAAAATAATTTTTATTTAGAAGTTAGGCAAAATTCTTAAGATTATAAAGAAGACTTATTTTTTGAAGGAATGAAAAAAAGATGAATTTTTTGGCTTTATCATTTCTACTTATGAAAATAGTTAACTATTAATTTTTAATCATTTGTATTGAAATGATCATTAAAATTGATTGATAAGTTGTTAAGACTTCTTCAAAATTTAACTAAACTTTTAATCCTTATTTATTAAATCGTACTCAGAATCTGCCTGATCTTAGAAAATCCATCAGTTGTATCAATATTCAAATTTCTCAATCTATTAAAAAGTTTCTCCCTTTCCATAAGTTTTCCTTTAAGGTCAGCGACTTCAATTTTCAAGACTTGTATCTGATCAGAAATAACTTTATTCTTATTTTCCAAATTGCTAATAGTTTTCAAGTTCTCAGTTTTTTCTCTATCCTTATTAATTTTCATCTGGGTTAAAGTCCTTCTAAGCATTTTATATTCATTGTTTTCAACTGGCACTTCTTTACTTTCCTCCAATTTTTCTTCAGTATTACTTCTCTGAGGAGCTCTTTGGACTTGTTTTCTCTCCTTTTCCAAATTTTCATTAAGTTCCCTGACCTGTTCAACAAGCCTTTGATTTTCCTCACGAAGTTCCCTATTTTCCTTTTGAATCCCTTGAAGATCACTTAAAAGTTCTTCAATTTTTCTCTGCGATTTCAAATTATTCGAGTTATTTAAACCATTTTCCAATTCTTTCTGAAGTTTCGAGTTTTCCATTTTTTTATTCAAAATTTCATCATTTTTATTCTCGATTTCTTTTCTTTTATTAGAAAGTTCTTCATTCAAATTTTGAACTCTTCCAGAAAGTAAAGCGATTTTTTTTTCCTTTTCTTGAAGAAGACTTTCTTGTTTTACTTTTTCTGACTTGTGGTTGATTTGAAGACTGTTCATATTTTTATTCACTGAAAGATTTTCTTCTTTAAGTTTTGAGATGAGAGACTCGAGGTCTGAAATTTTTGAAAGTTTTTCTTCGAGTTGTTTGGAAAGTTCTTCGAATTGAGACTGAGGGACTGATTTTTCAATGTTTTCTTGAATTGACTCTCGTTCTTTAAGGGCTTGTTCGAGAGTTTTTAACTGAGATGAAAGGTCTTGGCACTTTTTTTGCTCGTTTTTTAGTTGATTTGTTTGTGTTTTCAATTGTTGGTCGACGTATGTCTTTGCTTTCATCTCGGTTTCAAGCTTTTTGCTTAGGTCTGAGAGGGTCTTTTTCAAGGATTCAAGTTCTTTTGAAGTGGATTCGGAAGATTTTTTTTGGATTTCGTTGATTTTTTTTATGTCTGATGAAAGTTTTAATATTGTTTCGTCTTTTTCTTGAAGGGATTTTGACTGGGATTCGGCTTCTTTGGTTTTACGGTCAAGGTCGTTTTGGAGAGTTTTGATTTGGTTTTGAAGGATTTGGTCTTTTTTGGAATTGTTTGAGGAAAGGTTGGTGAGTTCTTGCTTTGTTTCAGAGAGTTCCTTTATTTTTTGTTTCATTTCTTGGACTTTTGCTTCGATTTCTTCAGATTTTTGGGTGTTTTCAAGGGATAATCTTTTGATTTCTTCATTAGATTTAAGTGAGGAATCTTTTAATTTTGAGAGTTCTTCATCGTTTTTCTTTAAAACCTGCTCTTGTCTTTTAATTTCTTCGTTTTTTTGGTCTAAAGACTGCTTTTGTTTAATGATTTCTTCGTTTTTCTGCTTCAAAGTCCGCTCTTGTCTCTTGATTTCTTCATTTTTATCGAAAATGGTTTGTTTTAATTTTTTTATATCTTCTTTGCTTTGAAAACTAGATTCTGCTTGGGTGTTAAGTTCTTTGTTTTTCTCTTTCAAATTATTTTCAAGATTTTTAATTACCTCGTTTTTTTGTGTCAAGGATTTTTCGAGTTTCTCGATTTCTTCAAAATTTTCTATTAAAGATTCTTCTTGTCTTTTAAATTCTTCACTTTTTATTGATAAAGACTGCTCAAGTTGTTTGATTTTTATGTTTTTTTCTTCTAAGGACTGTTCTTGCCTTTTAATTTCTTCGATATTTCTTAGTAAGGACTGGTCTTTTCTTGAAATTTCGTCAGTTTTTTCTGATAAAGACTGCTCCAGAGCTTTAATATGATCTGATTTCCCTTTTAAGGATAATTCAAGCCCTCTGGTGGTCTTGGAATGTTCTAACAAAATCTGTTCTAGTTCTTTAATTTCTTCATTTTTTTCCAATAAAGACTTCTCAAATATCTTGATATCTTCATTTTTATCCATCAAATACTGTTTAAGTTCTTTTATATTTTCGTTTTTCTCAATTAATAACTGTTCAAATTCTTTATTTTCGCTAACTTTGTTCATCAAGAATTGCTCATGCGTTTTAATTTTCTCGTTGATCATTGTAATTGAATTTTGAAGTTCTTTAATCTCTGAGTCTTTCAGGATCAAATTCTGTTCTTTATTTTTCAAATCTTCCGTGACTTTTGATAAAAACTGTTGAAGTTGAATGATTTTTTCATTATTTTCCGATTCAATCTGTTCTAGTCTTTTAATTTCTTGATCTCTCGCATCTAAAATCTCATCTTTTCTCTTATTTTCTTCCATCTTTTCTATCAAAACTATTTCTTGTTGCTTAATCTCCTCATTTTTTTCCAACAACAAACACTCAAGTTCATTGATCATTTCACTTTTTTCCTTCAAACTCTGTTCATTTCTATCAATTTCCTTTTGCTTCATTTCACTTTCAAGTAAATGACTGGCCTGCAACTGTGAAATAGTAATTTTCAGCTCCTGGAGTTCCTTATCAAGACTTTCAGTTGTAGCAAACGAGTCATTAAGATCATTTTTCAACTTTTTTCTTTCACTTTCCAGTACTTTTTGCAATTTTTCAATATTATTTTGAAGTTCTTGATTTTCTTCACTCAAAGCGAGTTTTTCAGAGTTAATTTTTTCTTTTTCATTTTTTTCTTGCTTTAGTAAGCTTTTATTGTAAAAAATTTCTGAATTGGCTGATTCGATTTCTTTATTAAGCTTTTCAACAGTTTTCGCAAGTTCAGATATTTCGTTTTGAGCATTTTTTGAAAGCTCATCAAGTCTCAGCTTTTCTAAAGTGAGAGATCGAATCGAAGCACTTGACAGATCCTGAGCTTTTTCGTGGTTTTCAGTCAAATTTTGGTAGTCTTCTTGAAGTTGCTCATAGCATAGAGTCATTTCAGAGATTTTTCTAAGAAGATCTTGGTTTTTTTCAACTTTTTCTTTCAGCTGTGAGATGATTTGGTCTTTTTCGTTTGATAATTGAATAATTACTGATTCTAGTTCTTCAATTGTTGTTTGTGTTTTTTGTTTTGTTGATTTTGAAATATTTAGTTTTTCGGTTAGCTTCTCGACCTCTGACTTGAGTGATGCTATCAAGAAATCTTTTTCATTTGCTGATAATAAAAGCTGATCAACTATACTCTTTCTTTCTATAAGGTTTCTTTGATGTCCTCTTGCTTCTTCCTCAAGTTTTTTGCATTTATTTTCTAGATTTTCAATATCTTTCAAGCAATCATCTAACTTTCTTTTTAATTCTGAGCGACTTTGAGTTTTTTCCTTTAAACTAATTTCTAAACTTACAAGAGAGCTTTTATTTTTTTTCAATTTTTCAGTTTTTTTATTAAAGTTGATTTTTAATGCTTCATATTTTTGATTAACCGCTGAAAATTTTTCATTTGATTCATTAATTTGAACTAAGAATGATTCTTTATCATTTTTCAAAGAATTGATTAAATATTCTTGTTCTTTTATTCTTTCAAGTAGCTCATTATTAACATTTTCAAGATTTTCTTTTTCGAACTCTTCTTGTTTCTGTTTAATTTCAAAAAGTTTTAATTTTTCTTGATTGTTTAAATTCTGAGAATTTGCTGATTCAACTTCTTTGTTTAATCTTTCAACAGATATAACAAATTCAGAAATTTCGATTTGAGCCTTTTTCAATATCTCTTCGAGTCTTAACTTTTCCAAAGTAAGAGAGCTTATAGAAGCACTTGCCATATCTTGACTTTTTTCATGGTTTTCAGTCAGTTTTTTGTAGTCTTCTTGAAGTTGTTCATAGCATATTGTCATTTCTGAGTTCTTTCTTAACAGATCTTGATTAGTTTCTGTTTGTCTTTTTATTTGAGAAGTTATTTG